>JASDQU010102891.1:792980-822886 GCA_032191745.1 Picea mariana | reverse complement strand
GTGAAGTCTCAGGGTCAAATCTGAAGTGTAACCCCTCCAAACGGACTAGATTTGGATCTCAAAAACGCCCTCCTTCTCTTCAATTCGCCCCACTGCTCAAGAAATAATCTGAGCCATAAAACTATTTCAGAAAGCACTAGATCTGATGTCCAAGGCCCTGTAATGAAAACCCAAGTGATAGAATCCTCAACGGTCTTGCCAATCTCCTACAGCGAATCTCTCTCCAAGGATGGTGCGCCCCCCTTGCTGGAAACCCCCAATGGTGCGCCCTCCTCCTCTTCCTGTGCCTGTGGCTGTGTAGAACCAATTGCACTGATGTAGATCTGACTAGAATGGTGTGGGAGAGTATTGCATCTCCGAGACCAAGCTTGGGACAAGCTAGGTGGAATCTTTCACCACCGAATCGTCCTCTAGGGTTTGTTAAGTCAAAACCCTCAAAACCCCCAATGTTGGGCTCACTAGCTAGAAGCTAGAAATCAAACTAAGATCATACATGAATGAATGAGAAGAGGCCCTTGCCTTTCCTTTATACTTTTTGGCTCACCTTGTCCCTCTAAAGTGACTTTCATTTTATTAATATTTAATTAATTAATTAAATCACTTTAATTAATTAATTAACCTTTTTACCTTTGAAAAGCTCCTTTTCTCTCCTTGTGGCTTCCCTGGCCACTGAAAGTCACTTCTAGCCATCCCATCCTGTAGTGTTGCTCCTCCCGATTCCAGTGAGCTATTACACTGAGAGGTTCCTCCAAGTAATGTGCCCAAAATGACCTCTTCAGTGAATTCCATTGACTTATAGCTCAAAATAGTCAAAATCATGGAAATCGTCGGAATGCAACGAAACCAAATCCAACCTGTGCGGAATGGATCATAATGATGGAATATGATCATCAATGCAAGCTGGACCCCACAATGCCTCTCAAATACCCCTGTACTCGCTATAGCATCCATCTGGCTACTCTAGCCATCATAAATCTCTGCCCTGTGATGATATCCCAAAGTGGGGACATTACAATTGTTATTAGCATCACCTATGATTACATGTGGTTGATTAATAGGTTTACTTCTTTCATTCTCTCTATTGGGCATGCGGAGTGTCATCTGAAATCAACTTGGATGCTTCTCTTTATTCCAGTTTTCACACTTGGCCTGTTTACAAAATTATTGCTTATAGTTTCATAAGAGCGTGGAAATGTTATTTCGATACAGCTGTCCTCAGCATTTGGACTGATGTTTATGCACCCTATGTCTAGAATATTCTTTTAAGGTCTGCCTTTTCAATCTGGTTAATTTTTTAAAAAGGCTCTGTATTAAAGTATGCATATCCAGACAAGCTTTCGATTATCTGTAGAATTTAATTATGGAATTCCAACCTTGAATACTGATGTTACACTGGCTAGATTTTGTGAATTTAACTTTCTTCTGTTTCTGAAGTGATGCCATATTAAAATTTAGGAGAATCCAACCTTTTGTCTTTCAGTACACATGGCTTCTTTATATGATTTGAGATTAACATAGTGGGAATTAAGCATGTTCTCATAAATTGTTATGGTTGAAAGTTTGTTATGACAGGTGAGTCTGCGCTTTTACAACATGCAACACTGCAGATGAAAAAGATTGCATCGGATGGAGAACGGAGTGCCCAAGAAAGGGTATACATGAAGAGTCTCTGTTGTTCAGTGGAAACTGCTGATGGTTATCAAGAACTAACTTTTCTGCAGTCTTTTCTCCTACCAGTCAAGAAATGGTCCGATAAACAACTTAGGGATTATCATTTGATGTCTTCTGAGGTTTGTTGGTATACATGGCATTTCCATTTCTGTGTTCTAGTTTTTCTCTCCGCATGTAACAGATGCTGATAAAATATGCAGTCATAATGTAGATGTGGTGAATAAGTTTTTCTTTGGGGATGTGTCTGTCTCATTTTTTAAATGTCATGAGGCGTTGGCTTTATTGATTATTTAATGGACAAAACAGTCTAAGCAATGGAGACAGTTTTTCATTCCAAAGTATCTAATATTTCAAATATTATCTTGATAGAACTGCATTATTTTAACTTGATGAGATATGCACACCTGTTTTCCAAGTTTTTAAATCTCCACTTTATTTGTAAATAGGAATAGTTATCACCTTTAATATCTAAGTTTGATCCCGTGTAAGAATTATTTGGGTGTTTAAAAGAAATTCTCTTTTGAATAATGGAAACAACATACCAGGATGTGTTGATTTTAGTGCACATACACAATCACGAGAGAGAGAGGGGGGGGGATTAATGGAGCGATATATTATTGCTATAAGCAATAGGCACATGATGTCTCATTTATACTCCCACTTGATAATTATTGAACTGACACCTCTTAACTTTCCACTACCTACTAATACTAAATGCTACAAGAAATGCACACCATGTTTATATCCATGCTATTGCCTAGTTTACCATACTGCATGTTTTTATTTTTTGAGGCAGCTGCTTTGACTCAAATTACCTGTCTGCATGTATTTTGTATAAGCTTCTCATATTATAACTAAGGATACCATTGGTCCATTACTCTACTTAATGTCTCCTACAAGATTTTGGCCAAGTTACTTGCTCTTCTGATGTGTAGAGTTTCTTTGCAAATTGTTAGATAGGAACATATGGGATTTGTATATGGCAGGTTCATCCCTGCCATAGTGATCTATGCATGGGAGGCCATGGATTGGGCCAAGGAGATTAGCCAGAAATATTTGTTTCTTAAAATTGACTTTGACAAGGCATATGATAGGGACCAGGGTTGATTGGTCCTTTATTATGGATATGCTTCATTGCGTTGGATTTGGTTCCAATTGCGTTGCCATGGTGAGCACTCTCTTCTCCAGTGCCTCAGCCTTCGTTTCAGTGAACAATATAGTGACTGATCATTTCCAACTTCATCATTCGATCAAGGAAGGGTGTCCTCCTGCTCCCTGCTTGAATGTTCTAGCTGCTGTTGCTTTGGGTTATTTATTGGATTTAGCTAAGATGCAAGGAAGAATTCAGGGTATTTCTCTTTCGAATGGGTTTGAGATTGTCAATAACCATTTTGTTGATGATTCTCTTTATTAAGTTCCAATGGATCAAGAATCAATGGAGGCTAACTTATCAATAACAGTGATTGCTGTTGTAAAATTGCAGGAGTAAACCAGTCTATATCAACAATAAATAATTTGCAACAACAATAAGAAATTTTTTATTTTATTTTCATTAGTATATCATTTTTATATTTCATAATATAAACATTAGACTAAGATGAATGCATGAAAAAACAATGAAAAATATCAATAATGCAATAAATCAAGCACACAACATGACCTACCTAGCCTACCTAACCTACTCTAAGCTAGGGAATCAAGTTCCTTTTGGAAAATAGGGTTTGAGAAGGTATCCATTAACGGGTAATGATAGCTTCTCTCCCTTTGGTGTGGAAGGAGTTAGTTCCGGACTTCCCCTCAATTTGCTAGGGACCAAGCCATAAGTTGTCAAACTTCTTGTGCATCCCAAGCTTTTCTTTCCGTTTGTCCCACAACAATACAAGGTCCTCGTCTTCAAAGTTCCTTTGTCTTGCTTTGTGATCAAATGTCCCTTTAACCTTATCCTGGTTCTTTTCCATTTGATCCAAAGCATTCCTTCTAGACTCATTCAGTTCTACAAGTTGGTCAATCCTTCCCTACAATGCCTCCTTATCGGTCATATATTGTTGCGCAAACTGGAGGGTAGGGATTTGGAGGTTGATCGAAAGTTTGGCTTCCAATCCATATACTAGCTGAAATGGGGTCATTCCTGTAGAAGTCTTAGTAGTGATATGGTCTGCCCATAATGTGTACTTGATATTGTTTGAATCTAATGGATGTGCTTGTTTAACCATAGACAATATCACTATTGTCACCCAACCATAGGCCGAAGCCACCCCCGAGAACCTTAACCTTGACAGAGAATCATTCCGGAAGCAAACCCTAGGCTAGATAGCCAAACAAAAGGTGGCGCTCCTTTCTTCAAGGATAACGCACCAAGCAAGAGCTAATCAGAGAGTCCAAACCATAACCAAGAGATAGTCCAAGCCAAAACCAAAATCTGCTAGCTGCAACAACTGCAACGACAACTCTCCTCCAAACTTGCGCACAAACTGGCCAACTGCAGTGCGCACAAGTGTTGCTTCTGCAGTTCTGAGAATGCCTGCCAGAATGAAGATTGGCCTCCTGTATTTATACTAAATCTAGCAAACTGCCTCGACCGACTTCTTATTCTGGGTGCCTATTTACTTAGTATATAATATTTCCTTTAGCCGACTTCTTCTCTTGGAGGCTAATAACCTAATACAAGTTATCCTCTTGAGCCGACTTGTCTTCTAGGGTTATTAGCCAACTAATTAGGGTTTCTTCTTGCTTCCTAGAATATTCTATTCTCGTCAGGTTTACACGTGGAGGTAAATACCTCCTGTAGCTACCATAATATCAAGTTGGTCAATCCTTCCCTACAATGCCTCCTTATCGGTCATATATTGTTGCGCAAACTAGAGGGCAGGGATTTGGAGATTGATTGAAATTTTGGCTTCCAATCCATATACTAGCTGAAATGGGGTCATTTCTGTAGAAGTCTTAGTAGTGATATGGTCTGCCCATAATGTGTACTTGATCTTGCTATCCCAAGCCTTCTTGTTTTCTCCTACAATCTTCTTGATAATATTCATCAGATTCTTGTTACTAGATTTTGCCGATCTGTTTCCTTGGGGATAATAATTGGATGAGTGAGACAAACCAATCTCATACTTGAAGCAAAAATTTGCTAATGCTAGAGAGCTGGAAGCCTTTGCGTTATCAATGGTAACCTTGGTTGGGGCATTGAACCTTGTTATTATTGTATCTTCAAGAAAGCTCATCACAACTTTCTTGGTTGCCTTTTTCGTTGGGATGGCTTCTACCCACTTAGTGAAATAGTCTGTAGCAATCAATACCCAATGATATCTGTTGCTAGAGTTGTCCTTAAACTCATCAATGAAGTCTAAACCCCCTTGTTGGAAAGGCGCCTCAACAACGACCGACTTCAAAGGTAAGGCGGACAATTTTTGTTTTTCTGAAAAGAAATGACAACGCTGGTAAGACCTAACATATCAATGAGTATCGGTAACCAAAGTAGGCCAATAATAACCAACTCTCAGGTTCTTATGGGCGGTGGTGCGGGCGACAAAATGACCGCCCCAATGCCTAGAATGGAGTTCCTTGATCAACATATCAGCGTCATCAGTGGTAACCAACCTGTTATACTAATACTGTATGTTGATGATCTCTTTCTAACAGGAGATGAAGGGCTAATAGCATGGTGTAAGAGGGAGCTAATCTCAAAATTTGAGATGAAAGACTTAGGCTTGATGCATTACTTCCTAGGATTGGAAGTGTGGCAAAGACAGGGCGAGATATTTCTGGCACAAGGAAAATACATAGTGGATGTACTAAAGAGGTTTGGTATGATGGATTGCAAATCCATGTCTACTCTGATGGTTACCAACCTGAGGAAGCTGCATGATTCTGATTCAGGTTAAGATTTGGTGGATCCCACCATGTATAGGCAGTTGATTGGATCATTGATGTTCATGATCCACACCAGGCCAAATATATGCTATGTAGTGATTGCAATGAGTCAGTTCATGACTGAACCAAGACAGAGGCACTAGGTGGAAGCAAAGCACATCTTGAGATATCTTAGAGGGACCATTACCTATGGTCTGAGATATACATCCAGTGGTGGTCTATTTTTGCACGGGTATGCAGATGTCGACTGGGTAGGAAGCCTAGTGGATCGAAAGAGTACTTTCGGATACTGGTTCAGTTTAGGATTCGCTATGATCTCTTGGTCAAGCAGGAAATAGGGGTCCATTGCACAGAGTGCAACAGAGGTTCAGTACATTGTAGCAAGTGATGCTAGCAAGGAAGCAATATGGCTCAGAAAATTAGTTTTTGGGTTGTTTGGTGACAAGCTCGAGACGACGGTGGTTCATTGTGATAATCAATGTTGCATAAAACTGACAGAGAACCCGGTATTTCACGATAGATCAAAACATATTGACTTGAAGTACCACTACATCCGAGACTTGGTCTAGAGAAAAATTGTAAAGTTACAGTACATAGCCGCGAGCGAGCAGGTAGCTGATATCCTGACCAAGCCTCTGCCATTGAGATAGTTTGTGCAACTGAGAGGCAAGCTTGGTGTGGCTGAGAATGACTCCCTGGCTGAGAGGGAGTGTTAAATTTGGCAGCATCGACAATCATTCTCCAATGAGAGGCCATATGGGCCACCTTGAGGCTAGCCAGGGAGATTTGGAGAATCAACTTATCTTCTGAGGTATTGACAAAAGCCAAGGGGAACGTACAACCTCTGTGAGTCAAACCAAAAGTCAGGACGAACGAGATGCTATGCAAGTCTAATGCAAAAGTCAGGGGGAACGTACAACCTCTATGAGAATAGACAGACTAGTGCAAAAGTCAGGGGGAATGTACAACCTTTGTGATTCTAGTCAAGCCTTGTGAGCCATGAGCAAAAGTCAATGCATCTAGCAAAAGTTAGGTTGAATATAAAATTCCTATCAGCTAGAAACAAACGAGTTTCCTAATATTTCACATAATATAAGTTTATTGATTTAGTGCGTTGGCACATGTAACATTATCCACCATGAAGAGAATTTCGAATTGCCATGTAAAGAGTCGAGTTGTAAAAGTCAAAGTTGCATGTCTAAGTCAAAGTCAAAGTTGTCAAGTTTGTCGCATGTCGCATGCATGACATGCATGTCTAGTTGCATGTTGCATGTGTGACATGCATGCATGACATGTGCATGCTAAGTTAGTATGCATGCATGCCAAGTCAAGGGTGAGTTGTAACTGAAGTCTCAAGTCCAGTTCTATTTTCGAACTAAAGTGTGAAGCTGAGTTATGTCAAGCATGCCTTCATACCTCTAATTTGAGCCCTCTCCTCTTCTCCTCTTCACTCCTTTATAAGAAGAGGTCAACCCCTCTCTTCTCTACAGTTGTTATGCAGGGTAAGGGTGAAACAATAGAGGCAGCAATATCCGTGCTATACAGAGGCACGTATCAACACATTAAAGGCAGCTATATCAGTGCTATACATAGGCACATATCAGCACATTAGAGGCAGCTATATCAGTGCTATATAGAGGCACGTATCAACACATTAGAGGCAACAATACCAGTGCTATACAGAGACACGTATCAGCACATTAAAGGCAGCAATACCAGTGCTAAACAAAGGCACGTATCAGTCCTATAGAGGCAACAAGACTAGTGCTAAACAGAGGCATGTATCGGCACAATAGAGGCAGCAACAACAGCCCATATCAGAGCTGATATATCTGTCCATAAGAGGCAGTGTATCTCAGTCTTTGAAGACAACTCAGAGACATCTTCAGTGCTGGCCTGTAACAAGAGTTTAGATATCAGCAAGGTCTCTTAGTTACGCAGTCAGGTCAGAGTCAACTTGGCAAGCTCTTTAAGAGTAGAGTATTCATGGTGGATATTTTGTAAGTAATCATACATTATTAATGCAATAAAGGAAGATTGTTTGCTGGGGCTTTTCTCCCTGTATAGGGTTTCCCCAGGGTATATGTGTTGTTGATGTGCATGCTTACATATCTACATGGTTATTGCTATTCAGTTATGATTCTGTATTGTTGAAAGGTATTAAGTTGGAATCAAAGTGTTGAAAAATAAAAGAAATAATCTGCATAAGAAATCAAGCTCAATAATTTAACACACTTGAGACCCTCTTTGGATGATGTACTTTGCATGACTGTGACTTGGATTGAGCCTTGGTCCTTTGGAGGATGTTGAGGGGCTACTTGCACACTTGATGGAGACCCTCCCACCTTTTTGAGAGGTTGTTCCACTTCCTTTGGAGGACGTTGGGCTTCTTGAGGACATTGCACCCTTGTTGAGATGACCTGACATCTTTTAGAGAGGATGTGGCACCTTTTGATGGGACGTTGTAGCTTTTTGGAGATGATATGTCACTCAGAGGATGAAACATTGCACACATTGGAGGGAACGTTTCACTTTGGAGCCCTTACACACCACTTTTGAGTGAGCTGTCCACTCTTGGAGATCAAACATGTCACATGTGTGACCTTTATTATGCATTTATGGAGGATGACTTGGCATTAGAACACTTTCACTTCAGTTTTGGAGCATCATTGGGGGTCTTGTTGAACTACCCACCCTTGTATCATGGATATTTTATGTATTGTGGCCTTATCTCTAGGGTTTGTAAAGAGATAAAAGCAATTTTATGTTTTCTTAGGTCTTATGCTAGGAAAATATTGTTATTTTCATGAGAAGGGTGCTGGATCTCTCATAGAAATAAGAGAAACCCTTCTTGTTTGGATTCATTGCTACTTGTGGAAAACAACTATTACTTGTCTACTTTTTCTCATCTCTAAATTCGCTATGGATGGATAATTAGAGTGACTTCTTGTGGATTGCTATACAACTTTATGGATGCTCATTGCTTGGGTTTTGAAGATTGAAATATTTCTTGAGTAAGTGGTCTCACTTAATCTTGTGGATTTTGTTTATGAATGATTGTAAGTGTAGTTGTACTTCTCTAGTGGTGGTGGTGCATCATATTTCCCTTGAACAAGTCCCTTTTTTCAAAGCTTTTTTGGAAGATTACTAGTGGAATATCTTCCCGTGAAGCATCTTGAAGATTTGTAAGGTACTAGGTGGATCATCCAGGTTTTGTAGTAGACAACCTTAGATATCACCCTAGTTCTACTTACATCCCCTCAAGGGAGTCCTTAATTAACCCCATAACTCCAAAAAAATAGTAGGCACTAGTCTTCTCCCATCTAGTCAATCTAAAACTGAAATTTCACCTTTTATTTTATGTTCTAGGGTAATTCTAGGATTTTATAACAGCTTACATACATTTTCAGCTATAAAACGACCTAGACATCTTGATAATTGTGCATATGTTTGACTTGGAAATCGTTTTAATATCATAAATTTTCCTGCTGATTTTTATTACAGCCTTATTAGGGTTAGACATCTGAGTATTTTTGGCTGTTATATGACTTTTAAATTTCAGAATTAGCTGGTTGTTTAAGCCCTAATTTTACTTGCTTACTACTTGTTTCAAGGGCTAAATTGTGCTGCTGTTATAAGTTGTTTACTGCTGTAGATTATCATCCTTTATACAAGTTTTGCAACGGCCATTGGCATTTTCTTGATTTGTAGTGTTTGGGGATTGTTTTGCATGAAATAGTAACTTGATAAACCTTGTAAACAGCCTTATACACATTAACTCAAATCTGGAATTTACCTTGAGTGACCACCTTATCCATAACTTGCTTGGTATATTCCATTGATGGTGAATTGGTAGTTACCTAGGAGACCTTAGATTTGATTGAGTCTTGCCTTAGGAACCCTAAAGGCTACTAGGGAAGCCTCCCTTGTGTTGGATCCATCCTTCACTAAAACAAGGGAAGTTGTTTCCTAGGTGACAGTGGTAACACTTCTAATGTTCCACTCATTTTGTACCTTGCGAAGGCTTTGCACTAGTGTGCAAGATTGTTTGATAACAGGTACCTTCATGACGGTTGTCAAGGAAGACACTAGCTTCTCTTTTGCTTTTGTACACAATGGTGATTCTCTTCATGCATAGAGCAATGCTTATTTTCTTTTCTTTTCTAGGGTTTATATGTTGGCTTTACCCCTTTGCACTCTTTCTCTTTATTTGTAGTCATTGCTGCACCTAAGAGTTGCCTTTGACACTCATGTTGCCATTTTGACTTGTTACTTTTTAGTCCAATTGACCTATTTTGGTCATTTGTGGATTTTAATATAATTTCATTTCATTTCATTTCTCCTAAAATCCAAGATCAATCTATGTATTACAGAGGGTGGAAACTGTTATGAGGTGGTGCATATAGGTCTTTGACAAGCAACTCTTGTTTTTTTGGGGTGCCTAATTGGAGGCTTGTTATCTTAGTCCTGGACCCCAGTAGATTAGTTGTAAGTCTTTGTACATCAGCTAGTGCCCTGAATGTTCAAATGATCCTATTGTCCAACAGAAGATAGTAATAGAGGTCAAAACATTGGTCCTTCATTCCTACCAATGTTTTTACTGTCTGGTCCGTTCTGGAGGGATTGGGTTGGTGCTTTGGCTGTCCTCTGTGGCAGTATGATGCTCGTCGGTTTATAATATCTTTTTGAACCTCTTCCAATGACTGTTGATCCATATCCTTATGTCTGTTGTATTTGGCTCTTATTTAGTGGGTGAATTTTATTCTCTATTGCATTTGTCATAGTTCACATCTTCACCAGACAAAAATGTCCAAGACAAACTACCATTTGAAGCATGCGTGTGGAAACCACTGTATTTAAAATTACATTGGAGTAGAAATGAATTAAGATATTTACAAGTTTGAATTGCGGAGAAAGGGCTTTTCATTTCACAGCTTAATGGTACTTTCTAGATATGCTTTGGCATGATATGGTAGCTGATTTCTGTTATACTATATACCCATTTGGTTTATTTCCCTCAGCATGTTCCTGCATTTTCCGGCTTGTGGATCTGAAATTCCTTGCAAGTGAACACTAAATGAGTTTTTCAAGTGCATTTTAATGTTGTATTTGTAGCTGGGCTTTTGGTTCACAAGGTGCCTTTTGCACAAACAATATGTCCCATTGGTTCATCGGCACAGGAAAGCTCCTGCATTGTCCAACCTATGATCAAATGTTTCTCTAGGTAAAAAGGTTATAGACACATCCTCTTAATGAGATGGGGCGTTTCACACTATTGCCTAAGGCTTTATAGATATACTGCAATCACACAGTATCTTGAGTGGCATGTTTCTATTGCCTTAGAAAATTGTGAAGTATGGCAAGCTTTTTGAATTTCGGAAATTATAGATATAGTAAATCGTTCATGGCTAGTTGAAAGCAGTCGAAAAATGCAATGGGAGTTTACGTTGAAGATTATATTTCTCTTGTTTGATCCCTTGTGCTACTACATAATACCATATACATAATGAATGCTGTAACTGATGGCATTGCCTCAATGAGCTATCTAATTTTTGTTTAAAATATTAAACATAGATAATGGTTAGATTTTGGTTTCTCCATTGATTTTGAAACTTGATTGGCAGGAATCAACTAATGTAGAAGGGATAGTGACTGCAGCAATGGTTTCTAGGAGGCTTATTGCAGATGAGTGTGATGGAGCTGGGGTGAGTTCCTCATCTTTAAATGCATGCACATGATTTAGACTAACTTGTTCAATTGGTCAAGGATATGGAACTGATTTCCTTTCGTGTTTGATTAGCTATATTTTTCAGCTGTTTATTTTACTGCTTGATTGTCTGACCTGATCACCTACCTGAGGTTAGTATAACATGCCTTGTTTAAGAAACAAATTCCAACAAATGGCTATCTGTTACGGTTTACATTTCGCATTTGACATTCTTGCTGTGCCTCTCTCGAAGTATTGTGAAAGATGAATCCATGTCCAAAGCTAACATGCTTTTTAGTGAAGTACCTGTTACGGTTTACCTTTTCCTGCTCCCTTAATTGGGAAGTTTCAAGTGTCTCACCCATCTTTGCTGGGTCAGAATTTGCCTTATTATTCTTAGTCTTTTTTTCATAATCTCTTTTGTATTGTAGATTTTTTTAATTAGACATCATCGTTTACAACATTCCTAGTTTCAACCTAGAATAACATTCAGTCAATTTAGATTCCAATATTATCTGAGAAGCAAGCTATCCTAGCCAATGTTTTGCCTTCGTGCAGAATTTGATGATTATTCTAAATGTTGGTATTAGGTAAAGAAGGTGACATGATGACTTACGGCATTCCCAGTTTTAACCTAGAATAACATTCAATCAATTTACATTCCAATAATAGCTGAGAAGCAAGCTATCTTAGCCAATGTTTTGCCTTTGTGCAGAATTTCATGACTATTCTAAATGTTGGTATTAGGTAAAGAAAGGGACTTCATAAATATGAACACCTTATAATTTGTCTGGAAATACTAAAAACAAGAGGTAAACCATGCTCCTACCCTTAGATTACCAGATTGCAAGCAAAAATAATTCTACAAACGTGCTGATATCTAATCTTATGTCATCAATTGTGATCTACTTAGAGACGACAATATGAGCAATCATGTGTATTTTGCAACTTGCAAGCTAACATCCACAATAAGCATAACTACATAGTCATTGAATGAGAATGGTTAGCAATCATGCATGGCATGAAAAAATTCTGATATTATTTGATTCCTAGTCCTAAGACCTTTTGAACTACCATTTTAGAAACTGGGAGTCATGTTAAAGTTTTTCTTGAGCTATTTGAATTATGTGTGAATATAATAAAATGGGTTTGCAACATAATTTTAGATTGTATTCTCCATATAGCATTCGTGATGGATGAATACAGGTCTGTAGTAACTTATTAAGCCTTTATAACAAGCTATCTGTCATTACTCCCTTATAAAATAAGATAAAGAACGGAATGAACCCCATACCCAATATTCTCACGTAAGAATTAATTAGTTGTCTATAGGTGATAAGTTATAAGTTATACCAATGCATAAGTTACACGAATGCATAGACAACCCAATGTATAAATACATTGCATATTCCATGTTGAGAAGAGAGATGAGCTTGCTGCTTCTTGGTTTGAATTGGGCCCTTGATTATTGCCCTGTTTTTGGGTTGTCTATGTACTGATGATTGTATGATATGTTCAAGGGGTGACTATTAGTTCCTGTAGTATTTTTGTAATGCTTTGTGCTAATAAATAATATCTAATAACAAGAATGGTGATATGCGATGAGGAGTAGGGGAATGAGGAAGGGTAGTGAAGAGTGCACATGTAGAGGATGAAGAGGAGCATGGGGGTGTAGGGACGGGGCTTGAAGTGATCAAGGAGGAGGATTGAGAGGTTGTACAATGCAAGAATGAGGGTACATGCGTAAATTTGCTGGGGGTTGCATGGGGTCTTGAGGAAACCCTGATGCGTTGGTCTTCAACAGAGGTAGGACACCAGTAGGTGATGCATAGATAGAACATGTCTATCGATGTCGAAGGAAGTCATATGATCGCTCCCATCCATTGAAATTTATTGCCTTGTGGTGTATGATAAATAATGGATCTATTCGTGCTACAGTGAGGTCACTCAATACTAAGTTCACTATTAGTGGGGCTTCGGGTTTGAGTAGGTTAATGGCGATTGGCCACCTCTCTCTTCAATGGAGAATGCAGTTGCTATGGAGGAATTTGTGGTGGGTTTGAGCTTAGATCTAGAGACACTTATCATTGAAGGGGGTGCTGAGGTGATTGAGGGTACAACCACTGTGGTGGAACAACTTAGTATTGATGGTGTTTCTCGATTGTCTGAGGACATAGGCCTTGCACCCATTCAGAAGTGGGTTCTTTGCTGTTCAAAAGAGTGCTGGAGGAGAGTGGGATGTTGATTTTAACAGAGCCTTCTCAATCATATTTGGTGTTGTAGAGTGAAGGGACGCATATTGAGTTGTCTCTATTATTAAAAACACACATAAATATGAACACCAACAATTTACCCTGGAAATCCTTTACTAGGAAAACCGACCTTCAAAGATATATCTTCATTCACTATGGCCAATCTAACCAAAGATGGCTAAAGAATAGGTTGCTTGAGGCATCTTACAATGGAAAGCACCAAGCCTTTAAGTAGGCTTCACATCAAATACCATGGGCCACCTAATACCATGGGCCTATAAACTTCCTAAGGTAAACCCAATTAATGACCAAATGAAGATCAATGTAATTACTCTTTGATGTAGTCAAGGTTAACTTAACATTCCCTCCTTTAAACACAGGTTAAATACCTACCCCCCTCAAAGTTTATAACCATGTATCTAGAAATATGACATGCACCCCTTAATTATGTCACCCAAGTCTATGTCTAGACCTTACACTAGTGATCTAGATTCTAACGAACTAATGGTACACACGCCTAAATAAGGTTTTGTAGTCATATGCCCATTTACATGCTTTAAATCTAAACCCACCAAATATCTAAGATTGAATATCCAAGTACATGATGCTATGAAACATCAACTTGCTTCAATACCCTACCTGCATCACTTCCAGCTTCAAATACAATGGTGGGTGTATCGATGCCTGTATTATATACACTTCTTCATACTCCCTATTGCCAAATCTTCATGAAAGTCTTTCATACTTGCACAACTCAATCTATGGGTCAATTAATTGAATACACATTTGTCATGTGGCCCCATGTTTATTTGGGCCGTCGCTGCTCACCGCACACATGTTCTGCATCTCATGAATCATGCCATAGCCACCACTCGGTCTTCTTATTAGTGATTCTCTCTTATTGATACTTGGGAATGTTGCTCTCTTTTCTAGCTGGTGAATTGTCTTCATGTGCGTTGATCCACATTTGTATAGAATTCACCTTTTTTGAGAACAACTGGAATGTTGGTCAACACTTATTTGGTTTAGGCTTGAGTGGAATGACCAATGCCTTTCAACATTGAATCATCGACGTCTCCTCCATCCATTGTTGATGATTCACCCAAATTCAAATTGGGGTTAGCATGAAAAACACCCACCATCACAGTGTCGACCGACGCATTATTGCGAACAAGTCTGGAAGTCTAAAACATCCCAACAAACACATCATTAAATTGATGGAAACATTCGTGGTGTTCACAACCACTTCTTTATCTCCATGCACCAGGGAATCCGTTGTGATTTGCAGCCCGATGCAATTATAAACCCTAACATGAGCTCCAACCACACTGATCCACACTTTGACATTTCAGGCAGGTGACATCTCAAAATCTTACACAAAATTTGTGAGCACTCAATAGAAATCAACAGGCTCAACAAAGCATACAACAATGTATATATTCTTCTATGTTGCATTGGTTTTCGGGATGGGGGAACGACGGGGATGGGGGGACGTGTCCCCGGGACAGCTAGAGCGCATCCCCAAAATTTTCAAGGGATGGCGGGTTGGGGACGACAATATATATATATCAAAAAATATAAAGTTCACCATAAACATTTGTAGTTGCTTCAAGCTTGTAAGCATATCAAGCTATACTATACAGTATTATGCACAGCCCTTACACATGCCAATTCTGAAAAAGCTCGACCAATTTAAAAAAGGGCAGAGTGACATTTCATTATTGGATGCTAGACAAGAGCAAAATGCAGTTTAGCTTTAGGAAACTTAAATGAGAAATGTAACTATAACAATTTTTCTTACTCATATATCTTGTTAATGATGATTATGTTAAAACATAAAAGGCATTCCCTTCTCAATAGGTTTTGCAGATTTTTATAGTTGTGTTGAAAACCACTATAAAACACTTTGGTTATGTAAAGAGATTAGATTCATATTTCAGATTAAGAATGTGATTGAATAGGAATTTATTCAAACATTTAGTGCCCAATCGAAGTCACTACTATGTGATTGTTTTCACAATGCTTGAGGTTGGGATGGTGGAAGCACTATAATTGAATGACTCCTGAAAACCCATGTACAATATGTAAAAGCTAAGATGACCAGAAAAATGAGAAGAACAAGAACATTAACCATAAGGATCAGCCATTTGAAATGTTGCATTTCTTGTTTTTCTGACATGGAAACTCTGTTTGTTGTAACCTTGTTGCTGAAAATACAATACTTAAATCACCAGAAACCCAAATCAAAACACATCATACAAAACCCATGTTTTGAGCTACAACTTTTACAACAGATTTAGATTCAATGCAATACAAAAATAATGGATGGGAAAAATGATCTTATTGTCCAATCATCAATTTCCATGATTGTCAAGACTGAAGATATATGCCCTAAATATCCCCTAAATCTGCCCAAAAAAATCCCTGAAATCTGCCTAGAACATCCTTGAAATATGTTTGTAACGTCCTTGAAATCTGTTTGGAACGTCTTGGGGACGACCAGCAAGTCCCCGAGTCCCTAATGAAGTCCCCAGCAATTTGGGTAAATTTCCTAAGGGTCCCCAAGTCCCCGGTACGCTGGAACGGCGGGTACGCAGGTTTTTTTGGGGAGGACGGGTTCGTAACATAGATATTCTTCTAGTTGTTTTGTGCCTTGCTTCTCACGCACTATGCACTAAGGACAATCCATTGCCAACTCCTTTAGATCATGTTTGGGGATATTAAAACAATGTGGATTTGGTCAAGAGCTTTGACTCTCATCGCATGCAAAAAAAGCAGTCTATTACCAACCGCGAAATTGCTTTGACAAGTAGATATGTGGTTGACTAGAGATGTCTTTCACAAAATTAGTCACATGCCATCATGAACTTATTTAAGAGAATATAATGCTGCTATCTAGTTGCTTGAGTCTGCTACCGTGATGAAGAACGAGCCTTAGAACAATACCCATGGTAATACTTTGATCATTCAATTGATCTGTGTTATCCACCAAGTTGCACTAGGATGGACTTGCAGATGAGCCGCCAAAGGTTGAACATTCACATGTTCAAATTCAAAGTTCAGAAGTCCAATCGGTCAAATTGACCACCTTTTTACTTTTTTTCACTGCATTTCCACACCCCTGCGGGGCATTGTAATAAGATGAATTAGTATGATGAAGTTGTAAAAGGCTTAGCCTACTGAGACTTAGACATGAGTGCATTACTCTAGAGTGTTTTTTTTACTTGTTAATTATATTTTGCTTTTTCGGCAATTTATAATTTCCAAGTTTTTTCACTCAATTCCTCCAAAGCTGGAGTATGTAACTCATAGTTAGGCCTTAGCATGGTCATCTAAGCCTAGTGTCTAATGTATATTACCATACTAATCATCCTCCTAGAGTCTCGTGGAAATGCGCTAAGTCCCCCTTAGGATATTTAATGTTTTATGCAAATAAAAAATTTCACACAAAATCGAGATATTTTAATTGTAATTGGTCAATAAGTTAAAAAAGTAGTACTAGGAGGCATCATATGCCTTGTAGGTATTCGTTTTCACATCTAGAATACCCACTTTACCTAAGTACCACATTTTCGAGGGAAAATATTGAGTTTTACTCAAGAAAAAATGATTTTCTCTTGAAAAAGGTAAATAAATGACAAATAAAAGACAAAAATCAGCAATGCTATTTTTGTGGAAACATGTCTCAAACATGTTTTTGGTTAACTGACTCTCTCTCTCACTTCACAATGACTTGCCAATAGTTTAGAGGGAGTTAGAGAGAGTTATGAGTGGAGATCTCTCTACATGGTGGAGATCCCAAGAGAGGATGCGCCAAAGCTAGGAGAGGTGGCACATTTGAGGAAGGGGTGATGATCCCAAGGAAGGTCACCACCTTCCCTTGTCTATGTGGCACCTTCCAAACCCTTCTCTCTTCACTTAGGGCGAGTTATTTCACCTTTGAGGAGACTTGGCACCAATTCGTGCATACACTTGTCATTTCTCTCTTGGGATGTGCTCCCTCCCTCCTTGGGAAGTGCGCCCTGCCTCCTATTTGAGCAAGGTTGACCCCTCCTTATTTGCTAGTTGGAGCTTGGGAAGAATTGCTTGTTGTACTATTGCTATTGTATCTTCTCATTGAATTGAATTAAAAGGCTTTGAAGGCTACGTTGGTGTGTCAAATTTCATGTGTGGAACTTCTATGTCAAATGCTTAATTGTGAGGTATAATTTGCTTTTGTGCTCATGTTTCAATTTGTTAATCAGTGGCCTTATAGTGGAGCTATCTCCAAGTAGGATAAGATTAGAAGAGCTAGGTTGCTTGATAATCTTATTGCTTATTTGCATTTGAGTGTTTTATAAGGATATTCATTTCGGTTAATGCTTATGCTTTTGTGAAGCATCTTATGTAGGTAGCACCATTCTACTAATAATTTGTTGGCAAGAAGTCTCTAAGTATTGCAGGTTCTCACACTTGAAGAGGAGGTTGGGATTTGGTTGCACTTGCCTTTTCCTTCAAGATCTAAAGAAAAACATAGTCCCTCTTTGATTCATCAACAAGACTCCATTTTGCCCAAGATATCAAGAGTTTCAAGCATTTCTCTTCCTCTCTTTCTCAATTTCTAAATCTTCCACTTTTTGGTTACTGCAAATACATGCAAAGTAAAGTTTTTATTTCAAAGTTAAATCTATAGATTACTTTATTTGAATGATAAAAGCAAGTAGTTTAGATCTCATTTTGCAAAGTATTATTCATAGAGTTGATCTAGCTTGCTAATTTCTATCTTTTGGCTATCTTTAAAAGAATTTTTTTAAAGCTAAAGGTAGTTTGATTTTAAAGTGTTTAAATTCTAAATTTGGGCAATCTTTGTTGATATTATTTACTGTTTTTTGGACAGCAAGTAATACCATCAAGAAAAGGCTCTCTTTCTTTGTTTATTTAAGCTTCATTTTGGCACAAGTACCTTGCTGTTTTTTGCAGGTCATTGAATAAACGAAGGGAAACTCTGCCCAAGTTTGGCGGATTAAGAGCTTCCGGGACCCCATAAGTACCTTGTACCTTTCTAAATCATTGTAAAAGCTTTTAAACTTCATTGATCCATTTCTATAAGGATCCAAAATTCTCTCAAAGAGAGACCATTGTAATCAAAGCAATAAAAGAGTGGGCTACACAACGCCACATTTTCGTTTCCCCCTAGGGGGGTGGTGTCTTGTGGTTTGGTTGTTTGTTTGGCTCATTTTCTTTCTCTTTTTAGTCACTAATATTCATCTAAGCAAAAGATAAAATAAACACAAAAACAATAATCACTTTTAGCTTAGTTTCTTTTTTTGAAATTAAACTTTAATTGCTAGATTAGATTTCATTTTTGCAATTTTATCTTTTTATTGGGAAAATGAACCAGTCCCCTCAGCTCCTCTAAAAAGAGGCTGGACAGTGTGGACCTAGTAATTAGTGAAACATTTATTTTCTTGTCATTTCAATTTCTTGCAAATAAACCCGTCCCCTCAGCTCCTTTGAAAAGAGGCTAGTCAGTGTGGACTTAGTTTAATTAGAAAACATTTACTTTTCTGCATTTTTCAGTTTTTATTTTTACAGCAAAATAAACCTTTCACCTTAGCTCCCCCTAGTATTGTCCCTGGCCCTTCCTCTGCAAGCTTATTCTCGATCTCTGGAAGTAAGTTCATACAAAATTGGGGCTGGTCAGTGTGGAGTAGTAATAATTAGGACAATCTCAAAAGAACTTATTGTTTGGTGTGGAAAACCGCATAAAAGGAGTGTGTGAAGTTAGATGGAATAACTCGGGCTTGTTCCCCTCCATGTTGGACCTTCGACACCTTTATTGAGTTTGTTGGTAAAGCCATTTGAGTTTCGACCAACTCTCCACAAATTTCCACTCTAAAGGGATAGTCTCTCTTGAGGCCACATTTTAGTTTAGCCTTGTTATCTTGCAATACAATTTCTCACAAGCAATAAATTGATCTCATTAATCTACTCTAAAAATTCTCAAAGACATTTTCACAAGGCATTCTACATTTTCAAGCAACAATACACATTTCACAAATTTGGCATTGGTCTCATTATTTACTTTTAAAGCCATTTACTTCAAGTACTTATATTTGCTTCAAATCTCTTTTTTCTATTTATCTTGAAGTATGCAATTTGCTTATGGTTATTTACTTGCAAGTACCTGTATCCTTTGATTATATTTTATGAAAGTATTTCCTTAATTGAATATCTTTTTTATAAGCATTTGTAGTGAATGATTGAATGATATATGTTGCTAGTATAGATTTACCTATTGTTGTATTATCTTTATTGCAATAAACTCCTTCTTGTACTTAGATTAGTTCAAGCCTTAGATTATTTTCTTTAGGGACTACCCGCCTTGGCTTTGCTAGGAGTTGGCCTAGACGGAGGATTCAAGGATCAGGTGACGACACCTTGACTCGAGACTTGCCCCCAAGGACACACCAAGTGGATTGAAGATTTTTTCCACGTTCCCAGGTGTGCATAAAGGCGACAACGATTTGCAAAAACAATAGATTGCTGTTCTTTCTTCTGACAGATTGACTCATCATGTAACACTGGGTAATACAACCTTCTGTGTTCGATGTGGCTTCTAATACAACTTTACTTCTTTTGACATTCTAGTTTGTAACAAACTTACACTGAGTTGTTTCTTGAAGGGAAAGACCAAAATTGTCTAGGTCAACCACATCCAAGAGCTCGCCTTCAATGTCTGCACTTTATGCTTGTTCCTTTTAATCAAAGACCTTGACTCCACTTTGGCCCTCTACTTCCATGTGCTCAGTGTTAACCCTACTCTTCTCCTTCATGCACCAATAGAAAGCTTGACCTAAATAAATAAGAGGCATATGCATAAACTTGACCAATCCAATGTCCCTTCACTACTTTGGCACACAACTTATACCACACAGCCTCTCCAATGGCTTTCAAGTATTAGACTATTCTCGTGAGAGAGTCCAAGTCAACCTAACTCTGATAAACAAACACAAACTCATAAATCTAAACATTGACAATTTACCTTGGAAATTTATAAGGAAAACCATGCTTCAAAGATATATTTTCAATCACCTTGGTCGCTCTGCTTGAATTGGCCAAAGAACATGTTGTTTGACACATCTTACAATGGAAATCACCAAGCCTTTCAATAGGCATCATCACATCAAATACCACGGGCAACTACCATGGACCACCTAATACCATGGGCCTGTACACTAGTGCATTCTTGGAATCTTTCTCCTCGACCTCTAGGAGCTCAAGGTTGGCTTCATTTGTGGGGGTTTGTTTTTGTTATATGGTTTAGTTCATGCGATTGTGTGGGTAGGTGATGGCCCACAAAAGACACAAGTAGATGTGGGGTTCCGGCTTGAAGAAGTCTGCATTTCTCTTGAGGAGGATTTCCACAATGTGGTATCACAGGAGGATGTTGCCAAGTTGGATACGATAGTTTGTAAGAGGGATGAAGACATTGCTAGAGGAGCTAGGGTCCGTTCTAGGCTGAAGTGGATCAAGGAAGGGGATGAAGGATCGAAGTTTTACTTTGATTTCCTGAATAGGAAGGTGGGGGCTAACAAAGTTCTCAGTTTGCATATAGCTGATGGGTCTCTTGCCGAGGATCCTGTGGAGGTCAAAGTTAGGTTTGGTTTTCATTTTTAGAATATCTTTTCTCCATAAGGTTCTCAAATCTAGCGTTGGATGCTAGGAACTCTTCTTACAGGGTTATTTTGCATAAGGTTTTTGTATGGGATTGAATTTTTGAAAGAGGAGTTTTTGGTGGACCTTAATTCCATGCAGAATGGAAAGTGTCGGGGTTTTATGAGCTTCCTTGTGAGTTCTACAAGGCTATGTAGGATACAGTTGGGGATGATTTTTGTTGTTTGATAGCCGAAGCATTTTCTTTTAGTGTTTTGTTTGAATCACTTAATTAGAACCTTATTAAGTTGGTTCCAATGAATGTAGCTAGGGATACTATTGGGTCTGAAGGCCTATTACCTTACTTAGTGTTGCTTATAAGATCCTAGCTAAGGAAATGGTCTTCGTATTCGAGGTGTGGCCAGAAAGATTGTTTGACAAACTAGATGAGATTTGTACAGGGGTAGTTTATTCCTGAGATGGTGATTTCAGCTTGGGAGGCCATGGAATGGGCTTGTGAGTTTGGGCAAGAGTCTCTTAAATAGACTTTGACAAGGTCTATGCTTGGGTAGATTAGTCCTTTATTACGAAGAGTTCTTGGTTGGGGATTGGACCATGGTGACTATATTTTTGAATGTTTGTGACATTATTTCTTCAACAAAACACAAAGATTTCACAATAAAAATATAATGATCTCGAGGACTTGTATTACAAGGAAATAGTGGAAAAAGACCAAGAATTTTCTCATTTAAAAGAACATAGTCAAAAGTTGCTTAATCAAATCAAGAATTCAAAGGATACAAAATAGTGCGTTCAGAAGTTGGAACAAGAAAATCAAGATCTTGGAAAGAAATTATCAGAAAAAGATGAAGAAGCTTCTCGTTTAAAAAACTTTAATAAAACAATTTCTGGAACAAATCAAGAAGTGAAAAGATGAAAAGCTTGAGAGTCAAAACATCATAAACAAAGCCGACAAATCAGAGAATGAAGAACTTGTGTGCTTAAAGAATCATAATCAAAACCTACATACGCAAATCAAGAAACTTAAGAATGATAAGAAATCGCTGGAAAATAAGTTAGAGCAACTTATCGAGAAGGAAGCATCTTTAGGTAAAAAAATCCAAGTTGAGGAGAAGGAAACAAATACAAATCCAGTTAATATCAAGACTCAAGAAAACTCCAATCCAGGTGAAGAAAAGACATATAAGGATGTTGGAGTACAAACGATGGAAATTACATGTATGATAAAGGGAAGTCCTGCTACGAAGACACCTTATCGACATCCTAATCATGAAAGCAGATACATTAACAAGTCAATCAATCAATTTCGCTCAAAAGGAAAACAATTGACCTATTGTTCAAAGAATGTTGATGCCAGTACAATGGAGAACAAACTATTCTGGGAATCATATAAGCACAACATGCCACAAAGGATCAATTTAGGATGGTCAGATCCTTTTACGGTTCAACAATTATGCTCAACACTCATAAGTTTGTATCGTCTCATATCAACAATCATAATAGTCTAAAAAACCAAGCACCGAGTGAAGACATTACAAGCTAAAGAAAAGACGTAAGGCCTTCCATA
Source organism: Picea mariana (assembly GCA_032191745.1). NCBI lineage: Eukaryota > Viridiplantae > Streptophyta > Pinopsida > Pinales > Pinaceae > Picea > Picea mariana. Next base: position 800,160 of record JASDQU010102891.1, on the reverse strand, counting down.
AATATGCTTTGAGGACAAAGCATTTCTTAAGGGGAAGGTGGTGTAATGAACATAAATATAATATAAATAAAAATAAAAATATAAATGGATAATCAATAAATCAATAATTAATAATTACTAATGAAGAGACACCTCATAATGAAAGACCATGTCTCTTCACGAAAGGAAACCCTTGCGTGGGTATATATACAACCCTCATTCTCATTGTGATCATCTCATATCTTATATTCATACATTCTTATTCAATTAGTATGTTATCCACATGGATTTCTTTATAATTTTCAAAATATTTTGGATGCTTGAGTTGTGAACTGAGTTGGTTCACTACATTTCTCTCCATTTTTTTGCTTGTTTGAACTACTTTCTTCTCTACCAATTTATTTTGTACTTGTCGAGTTTTCTTGATCTAATTCAAACTCATTGCTCTTTTGCCTCATCGAGCTTTTATTGATTTCGAGTTTGTTAAATTTGTCCTATCCCCGTCCTCAATGCGTGTTGGCCTTCCATTGATTCATAGCTTAGGTGGATTTCTTGACTTCATAGTGTTTGGTTTGTTTGGATTTCTTATAAATGGTAGGCTTTGCATGGATTATTCCGGGCTCCTGTCGAAGGTCAGGTTGGCAAAGAGTGGGCTATCTGATGGTGTACTCATCCCTTAGGAGTTTGTGTACAAATGAATGTTGCAATGCTAGAACCATTTTGGAGGGATTGGGGCGGATCATTCTTTTCCCTTTATCACTGTTTGATTCTTGGAGGGTATATTCCTTTTTGCATCAGTGTCATGCCCTAGCCCTTGTCCTCATTATGTCGTGGGATTCCACTGATTCGGAGGATAGGTAGATTTGTTGACTTCATAGTGTTCGGTTTGTTCAACTTTCCTATAAGTTGTGGGGTTTTGGTGTGGTTGGTTCTTTATTAGGGGCTCCCCTTCAAGGCCAGGTTGGCAAAGAGTAGGCTATCTGATGGTAGACTCATCCCTTAAAAGGTTGTTTACAAAATGAACGTTGCAATGCTAGAATCATTTTGGTGGGATTTGGAGTGGATCTTTGTTTTCCCTTTATAGCAGTATGACTCTTGGGGGCTATATTCCATTTTGCGTCGGTGTCATGCCTTAGCCTTTTTCCTCATTGTGCGCAGGGCTTCCACTGATTCAGAGGTTAGGTGGATCCTTCGGCTTCATGTGTTTGGTTTGTTCATCTTTCCTATAAGTTGCAGGGTTTTGTGTGGTTGGTTATTTATTAGGGGCTCCCCTCCAAGGCCAGGTTGGTGAAGAGTGGGCTATATGATGGTCTTTCTCTTGTTTTCCAACACTTCGAGCTAGTGAAGCACATCTTCTGGTAGTGTCAGTTTGCGAATGGTGGTTGGATGTATGTCCAGGATGAATGTTCAATTCATCTTCATGGAAGAATCCATTGGTGGGTAGCCCTGTTTGGTGATTGCAGCTATTTGGTTCATACCTCTTTCATTAGGATTTGGAATTGCATGAGGATCTCTACTATGTATACCCTCTGGATCCTGGAATATCTGTTGTAGGTCGGTATTTGATAATGAGGTCAGTTCATTGACTGCTTTCTGTAGCATGTGGCGAGATGAGGTACATATGTAGTTGTATAAGTTCCATTGTATATACCCTACTATTTTTTGATTTGCTGATGTAAATATTTTTTTGTAAATATATGATGCTTTTTTCAAAAAAAAATCTAAAGATTATTAATATACAGTTATACCCAAAAATCTATGTCCCATTGATTAGATGTCATGTGTATGCTTAACAGCATAGGCTAGTGGATCTTATGTGTGTGTGTACAATCCTGCTATGCATATGTGTTTGCATCAAAGGTAGTCGTGCTCTTAACCGACGTGGGTGGCATTGGAGTGATTGCCAGTTCTTTGTTTGCCCTAACATATATGGGATAATTATGTTGGCCTTATCTTGTAAATGCTAATTTCCAATTATTATTAATATTGATTTTTTCAAGTGGCATAAATATGGTGTCTTTTATTGAGGAATTCAATGTTTGGTGACCTATGTAAGGGTCTATGGGTCCTTGTTGTGGATTAAGGAACTGGCCAAGTTGCAGTATCTAAACAGGAGCACACTATCCCGTGGCCTTCAAGTAGCTAGTAATATATACGAGTCAGCTGACAATTTAGTGTGGATGATTGGTGATTGCATTAGAAAGCTTAACCACAAATGTATTTTGTGATTAAATTTCAATGATTTCAGGTAGCAAGAAGAACATCCACTGCTAAGATGGCTGCAGATGCTAAGCAGATAGAAGATTACGTCATATCCTCCATCAATGCTGCATATGAAAGGGTTCGTTTTGATATAATCATGTTACTTCTCTTGATGTATTGTCACCAGTGTTTAGGAAATACTTTACTCTTTTCTCCTCAAAATTGTGTTAAAAGTAGCTAGAGATATTCAGGGAACTAGATTTTTTACAGTTGATGTTACAGGCATTGGGAGCTGCAAACGCAAAATCTGTGGCAGAACATGGGCATCCTTTGAGGATACTTGCCGAAGATGTGAAGATTATTGCCGAAAGAGATTCAACTATTTTTAGGCCTATTTTTTCTCATTGGAACTCTCAATCTATTGCAATCTCTGCCTCACTCTTACATAGTCTTTATGGAAGGGAACTGGTAAGTTTATCTATACCTGAAGACACCACAAATTTCCTTTCTTATCTTGGGATATTATTCCTAAACTTGTTGATTAATTCTTTGTTTCAGCTCAGTTCTGTCATGTAATAAATATTGAAATATTGAAGATCCAAATATTTGCTTGAAACTTTTTTGACATGTGCATTCTAGAAACCTTTCCTTGATGGAGTGTCACATTTTTCGGAGGATGTTACATCTGTACTTCCAGCAGCTGATATCCTGGAGCAGTGTTTGATTGATCTTGTCTATTCTGTAGACGAAGAGGATGAGTTGACTGCTTGTTACAAGCAAGGGATGTCTCCTTATCAGGTTCGTATACTTTTTTTACTGGAAATGTAATATCTGTTTTTTCGTCTTGTGTATATAGATTTTTTCCACTTTCTGTAGACCATTATTTTTGGTTTTGGCAATTCTAACATAATTTGTTATGCGGAACTGACAACTAGTTTTCTTCTATTTTCTTTAGTTGCTTCTTAATGTGGTTGCATTTTTGTGATTGATTAGGAAATTATCACTCTCACAAATTATCATTTCTTTTCATGTGCTTGAGATTTTTTTAACCATGATTAGACATGCCTAATTTATTTATCATTTCTTAAATCATGTTTTCTAGATTGAAGCAATCTCTGCCCCACTGATTATGCGGTGGATTAACAATCAAGTTGGGAAAATCATAGAATGGGTTGAGCGGGCTATTCAGCAAGAGGTGATTTTATCCTCCTGGTCTTTTTAACGCATAATTATGAAATGACTTCCACCTGAACTGGATAATATACAGGATTTCAATAGTTATGTCAAAGTTTGTATGATGTACCATTCAAGAATAATAGAGACAGGAGTCGGTCATTTAGCTTTGAAGATTGAATTTCTGGCTGGCAACATGCGATGTATGGGATGAAACTTACTAGTAGTAAAAGACATGGACTGTAAATGGGCTCGTGGGCTGTAAAAATAATAGAAGAATTGTTATATGTTCTAAAAGAACGAAAACATTCAATGGATCTCAGATAGTAACTCAATTTCCGATTTCGGAGACACATTTCCTGTCATTTGACTCACCTTTGGGTGTCCTTTGAATAGGAATTTTGGATCTTTAGGACCTGTTTATGGATATCTTAATTTTGTTCGTTCTATTCTTATGAATTGTTTTTATTTCTTGTCATGTTAAGATTCAAGACTTGTTGATAATTATAGCTTGGATAGGTGTTATCGGATTAATTGGTAAGTGCGGACACAAACAGATCTCTCTAGATCCCACAGGAAACTAGAACAAAACAAAACATAATGCACACTTCGCCTTAACTTCATTATCATATGAACTAGTTTAATGAGGTGCAAGAGACATACCTTTTACACGACGCTTGATCCTTGCTAGTGTCGTCCTTGTAGCTCCTTCCTTGTGTTTGTAGAATAGTAAGCTTGTCCAAGAATCACAAACCAACAAAGATATATGCACTTTAATGAAGTTTATGTATATGATCAAGGAATTATACAATAGAAGACAAGATGCTTATATAGGGAAGAAATGCATTACTGTATTAAGTGAATAGAAAGTGGAGTATACAATCCATGCCTTGATGTTGCAAGGTCCCCTTTCGATGACTCTTTGCTCCAACACACACACCTTTGCTCCAATGCCTTGAATGAAGAAGATCCACAATCTGACTTGAAGAACTAAAGCAAATCTCTCAAGCATAATCTGAAGTAGAACTCTCCATACAATTCTTAGCCTATTCAACCTTAGCCTTTTCCATGAGAGATTCCTCTTTATATAGTGTGAAAGAGAGATGGATGAGGAGATTTGGATGATCCCACTAAATCAGAGAAGCGAGTAAGATCCAAACCGAGCGGAGGCCACCTCATCTTCTAGAAGATTCCCTTCTAGAACATTTGTGAAATTTGACTTTTCCCATGCTTTAAGCATCGTCGCACCCTATGCACAAGCAGCATGCGACGGCGTCGTAGTCCAGGTATAGTGCAGAGTGCGATGATCAGGCATCGTCGCACCCCTTGCATATAGCAGGGTGCGACGACCTTCCTTCATATGGTTTTTTACAGAGGAAAGCAAATCACTTTTCCCATGGAGAAAGTCTCTTTTAGTATTTTTTAGGGAACATGAACACATGTTATCAGGTGATCACTGAGGTGACCAAAATAATGTGTAACAATAGCTGCTTCTGCATAGGCTAGGTGTCAAGCATGAAGAAGATGTCCAAAACCTCTCTAGGTTCTTGCTTAATTTATTAAGTGGCTTTTCTTTTTCTTTGCTAAGTTTTACTTAGGAAAAATACATTAATTAACCCAATTAATTAATGTTGGCTATTGACTAAGGTTTTCTAAGGTTAAGTGACTTCAATTATTTAAGTGACTTAGATCTAATCTTGACCATTGATCTCAAGTGAGGCTTAGGATTTAATCCTATCCATCCATCACTTTGGAAGATTAAGGGTTATTGTTTTGGTCAATGAAATGTTATGAAAGAAAGCCTAATGAGAGGAGAAAGACACATATTCAATTGACAGTCGTTGAGAGAGTGATTTTCTCAAGTGAAGACTGAGAGACTCAACGTTGAGGAGAAAGAAGTGTATCAACAGAAAATTCAGGCAAAGGGAAATTGAGTGGAGGCCAAGTTAGCTGAATTCCAGAGGGAGGAAATCCGTACGAACCGCTTGTGTGAAGGGCCTGCACAGAGATCCGTACGGATCCATATGAAAACTGTACAAGGGGTGAGAGAGAGGGAGGTTGAGCAGATTGGGGCTCCAATGGGCCGATTTTTCCAGAGGGGCCGAGTTACAGGTTTCATTGCTGTATAAAATTTTGTATTTCTTTGTGGGCCAAATAATAATAAAATCAATTGAATGTTGGTTTTCCCAAGTTGGTTTTCCAGGGTAAAAACTTGTGTAATGTGTGACTGATCTTGTGTTGTGTATGACTGATTTTTTACTTGTTGTTCCGCTGCATATTTATGTTAAAACACTAGTGTATTTCTAATTAGTAATTTCAAAAGTTAATTACAGGGTTAATTGAATTTCTGGGTATAAAAAACAACTAGGAATATAAATCAAATTTGGTATTTGGGTTTTTAACATGGTATAAGAGCAATAAACTTTGAAGGAGTAGTAGATTAGATTTGTCACAGGTTTACAGTAGATTACTTTTCAACAGTTTATTATTCTTTGGTTAGAGTATTTTGATTGGACAGGGATGGCTACAACTAGACTGAGATTTGTAGTCAGGTTAGAGGGTGCATCTAACTACAGTCCCTAGAAGGAGAGGATAACATTGGTGCTGATGGAGAATGGGATTTGGGAGTTTGCAGATTAGAAATTCCCCACTCCTACTGATGCTACACAACTAGCCGACCATAACAAAAAGGATGTAAAATCCAAGAGGATCAGTCTAGTTGTAGTAAATGATCATGTGATCCCTCATCTATCCGGAAAGAAGACAGCCAAGGATATGTGGGACGCTGTGACAAAACTATACCAGAGTTATAACCAGAATAGGAAGATGGTCTTGAGAGAGAAACTTAGGGGCACCAATATGTCTAGATCAGAGATAATAGCTTCTTATCTCACTAGGATCACACAGGTTCATGATAAGTTGGTAGCAGTTGGGGAGGTAGTGTCAGAACAAGAGTTGGTGAGGACGACCTTGAATGGTTTCACTAAGCCATGGGATCCCTTCGCCAAAGGCATTGTGGCATGAGAAAAACGTCTTGACTGGGTTCATCCAAGAAGAGATTTGAGAGGAATCTCTACACGGAGGCCAACAAAAGGGGGGTTATGATGAGAACCTTGCTCTTGCAAGTTATGCAAGGAAGGGAAAGTGGAAGACCAAGGAGAATACTAGTGGAGAGGCCACCTCTCAAGATGGAAAAAAAAAGGACATGAGCAAGGTTAAATGCTTTGCATGTCATAAGTCTGGCCATTATGCAGGTCAGTGTTCAAACAAGAAGAAGGGAAAGAATAAGGCACATGTTGCAGCATCAATAGATACACTAGTGAGTGAGATTGCCACCAAGTTCGATAAGGAGTTCTCGTTGGTATCTTGTCTTTTTGGCATCGTAGCTAAGGGTGCCTGGTTCATGGATAGTGGTGCTTCTCGTCATATGAAGGGATCACGAGAGTTTTTCACCAGTATTTCAGAGACAGACTCAGAGCTACATGAGGAGCTTGGTAATAATGCTAGGTGTGCAATAGAGGGGGTTGGGACCATTCAGTTTAAGCTAGAGTTAGGGAGTCCTTTTGAGGTGACAAATGTGCTATATGTTCCAAGGTTAACCAAGAATCTACTCGTAGTCCCAACCATGGAGGACAAGGGATGTGAGGTCTATTTCGAGGATGGACAGGTACTTGTTAGATCGAGAGCTTCTAGTCCAAGTTCAGGACGAGTAATTGGTGTTAATGTTTATGCTATTATTATAGTTCTTTGCATTTCATAAGATAAGAGCATAATAAGAACAAGATCACTGAGAAATACACATCCACAATAGACACAACATTTATCC
>JASDQU010102891.1:743555-770378 GCA_032191745.1 Picea mariana | reverse complement strand
GATAGGTCATTCTCTGCAAGGATCAGACCGATCCTATACTTCCAGGCACGGAAGTTGTCTATGCCTTCCAATTTCTCAACAAGCTTTGTGCTTGCAGACATCTTGTACTTTTCGGTAACAAAAATGACCAAAAATTGAAAATGCTCAAAATCAAATTTTGATCTTACCAGAAGGTGCGCTTGGCTGAGGCGAGTAGCATGGTGTCTTCAGATTTGAGAAAATCCAAATTTTACCCCTTCAAATCTGCTTTGCGGATTTCTGGACTGGTACTTCTGGTACTTCTGGTACTCTGGTTTTCTGATTTTCTGGTACTTTGTGAAACTAGGGTTTCACTTTCTGGAGAATCTAGCCACTGAAAAGGTGCGCTCTAGGTGCCAAATTGATCCTTAGGGGAGGGCGCAACTTTCTAGGGTGGTAGATAGCTGAAAACACTCTCTTTTTCAAAACCCTAATTTTGGGCTTCGGTAACAGTGACGTTTTTCCTCTTGCAGATTGTGCTTTCTTCAGGTTGGCTCTGATACCATGTTAATGTTTATGCTATTATTATAGTTCTTTGCATTTCATAAGATAAGAGCATAATAAGAACAAGATCACTGAGAAATACACATCCACAATAGACACAACATTTATCCTGGGAAACCCTCTAGGGGAAGAAAACCCAACAAAAACTTCCTTATCATAAATAGCTTATCAAATGTTCAAGAGATAACTCAACCAATACAGAAAATCCTCCTCCAAGAGATGCGCCACCCTTCTTCTCCTCTCACCAACTTGAAATTGCAGCTTGCCTCATAAGAGAATGAGCAAGTGAAGTGTGTGTTAGAAGTGAGGCGCTAGCCTCTTATTTATATCAATCTGGCACGTGTGAAGAGTCACCATCTGGCAGGGCCGACCTCTCACACTGGGTGGGTAAATCCACCTTTAATTAAATCTAGCCCTTTCATTATAACTACTGGGGCCGACTTCTTATTCTGCACGTTATAATTGTCCGATGACCAATCCGCAAAAGGGGATTTGGTCCTTATACAATTATCAACTTGATTAATCCTCAATGGGGATTAATCTAATAATAAAAATAATAATAATGACATGATTAATCCACAATGGGGATTTAATCCAATAACAAAATAATAAGAATGCTCTTCGCAGTTACATTATTTCAACAATTGGAAGTAGAGAGGGTAACTTGTACTTGCTGAAGGCGTAGCCTATACATGCCCTAGTTCATGATAGTGAAAATGACAACTTGTGCGAGTTATGGCACAAGAGGATGGGTCACTTGCATCATAGGGCTTTACTGATATTGAGGGAGATTGTCACTAGTCTTCTAGTGTTCAATGTAGAGTAGAAGGGTGTGTGAAGGGATGTGCACTTGGCAAGTATGCCGGGACGACCTTTCCTAGCAGAGATAGAAGATCCAAGGGGATATTGGATTTCGTGCATAAAGACGTATGTGGTCCTATGTTAGTGGCATCTTTGAGTGGTTACACCTACCATGTAACCTTCATTGATGATTTCTCAACTTAAATAACAACTGCAAGTTAGAGAAGGACCATGAGGCATGACACTGAAACCATCAAAGATGTTATTACCATAGTGAGGGAGGATGTTATCACATCAACTTAAGGACTTGCCACTCAAAGCTAGGTTCCTAATTAGCAAAAATTTTGGTGAATGCTCACAAATCACTTTTGTCTCACCATTATTAACCATGTGGGAATATATACAACACACACATAGATGTGGTGAGGAGGGAGAGTATTAATGTGGAACAAAGTACCATCATAGGGCTATGCCATTGTAATAAGACAATTTGTAATTGCAAGGACATTACATGTATAACAACCAAAATCCAGAGAGATCTCACAAGGCATGACATTGAAACCACTAGCAATGTTGGAACTTAGTACTAGAGTGAGGGAGAATGTTATCACATCAACCTAGGGCTTACACCCCTTAGCTAGCTTTCAGATCCACAAATCTTTTGGTGTATTTCATGTCTCATAAGCCACCTCCACAGTCCTTATTTATCTAGGATCATTCACAGCAAGTCTGGACCGAACCGAGCAGTTTATTACGGAACCGACCGGTTTGGTACCGAACCGACCGGTTCGGTACCAAACCGGTCGGTTCCGTCATAAATCGACTGATCTGTTTGAACTTGTCGATCGTCAAACCGGTAAAACTGACCGGTTCCAGCTCCGGTTCGCCAATTTTTAAAACATTGGATGTAACTGAGGGTTAAGTCGCAAGCTGTGGAGCTTGGTGTGACGTTGGTCAGCCTCATCGTTCATGCACTAGTACTAAAACTATGATGTAATGCACACAACGCTATTTTGATGAAGAATAAGAAATAAAACAGAAGATCTTTGTGGATGTAGGCCCGGGGGGGGGGGGGTTGAACCACGGTAAAATGGTGTCTTTATGTGTGCTGTGTTGCTTTTATATGCTTTATGATGAATGAATTGAAAATGTATGCATTTGTTAGAGTTTATTTACAGTGCGCACTAGAATAATCATGAAGAATGAATGTTATTGAATGGATAAAATAGTATTTTTGATGAATGTTATTGTAGAATGCATGTTAAAGTTGAAGAAGTAAAAGGAACATCCCCAATCCCTTTCATGACTGCAGACATCTGCGTCCTGCAGTCACTCATAAGCCATCTCGGGTGAGACTGCGCTGTGCACTCTGTGCGTGGTGTAGCCTTTTGGTTTACCATAAGTGCTGATGGTGAATAGGGTTTTGTTGGAGAACTAAGGTAGAACCTAGGTCAACCCATACATCCAACAAATGGTTCGAATGGAACTCAGAAGAACAACCTGGAAGAGATTTGGTGAGAAGGTCAATGAAGAAGATGCAGTGGTAGAAAGGAATGTTGAGGCCATGGAACCCTACAAAGCAAGAGATTGAAAGATGGTTGGAGAGAAAGCAACTCAAGTTCGCACAGAAAGATAATAGAAGTTCCAGGTATACACTGCGTTAGTATCTGCAGAGGTATGTGTTTACTGATTTGCATGAGCATATTTTTGTTATTTTCCAAAGTTATTACATGAGTGGATATTGAGGTTGAAGGATATTCATCTGACTAATCGGATAAGGCCAGTAGAGTGGACTGCTGAGAACATTGCGCGGTTGGAAAGGGTTAATAATAAATTCACGCGTGCAGTGGATTTTTGGTTATACAATATTAATGCAGGGTTTATTACTGAATTTGTAGTCGATACTGCGAAGTCTTATAGTGCTGCAGAGCAGGATTTCTTGAAAGGACCAAGAGGGAGGTACATTAGGTCATTTTACACGTCAATTAAGATCTTATTACATGATAAAGGCATGATGACCATGGAATCAGACAACTAAATCACTTTGCGCGCATGGGGGAGCTGGGGGAAGCACTAAGGAAGATCTGAGATATGGAGAGGGCTCTGGACGGAGGCCAGAAGAAGGAAGTAATGGACCCCATAATGATGGACAAGGAATAGGACAGGGACATAATAAGGAAAGCAGGAGTGATGCGCAGCGGACGATCCTACCAGTATAAGATCAATAAGAAAAAGAGGGCAGTAGCCAAGCGAGAGGGCTTGGACAATGCTGAGGAAGAGGTAGAGGATCTCCGTGTGACGGGGCAGATTGAGGAATTTTGCGTGCCAGATATGAGAGGTGTTGACCTCCTCTCCAACTAGGGGGTCAACACTTGGAAATAATGGAGAAAGCGTCAGTTGAAAGCACCAGTTGTAAGCGCCAGTTATAAGCTTCAGTTGTGAGAGTCAGTTGTAGGCATGTTAAGAGTCAGTTCTTAGTTAAGAGTCTAGTTCTCTTTGGTTTGCATGTAGCCGACTCGGTAGAGTCTTTTCCTATATAAAGATGTAATCCGTCTTCATTGAATAATACAGAAGTGAGCGTAGCCTCACCGTGTTTGTTTGCATGGTTTATTTTATCTTGGTATCAGAGCCACGGGGAGAGGGTGTGGATAGCGTGAGTTCTGTGAGAGCTGAGTAAGTTCTTGATCCGTGAAGAACCGCGTGGGTTCAAGTTGCATGGAAGAAGAGGTCCACAGGCTGGATAAGAAGAGCCGCGATTCGAGTTGGAGAATACCTGCGTGAGAGCAGCTGGGATTCGAGTTGGAGAATACCTGCGTGAGAGCAGGTCGAGGCTTTGAGCGTGGAGGAAGATCCGTGAGCAAATCGAGGCAGAAGAGGTTGCGTGAGCTTAGAGCGTGGCGTAAGGCCGATCCTCATTTGCAAAATTTGAATGCATGCGTGAGTTTGATGCAAGTTTGAATGCATGCGTGAGTTTGAAAAGTAGACTTTGGATGCATGCGTGGAGTTTGGATGGCATGAGTGGTATACGTTTTGTTTAAGTGCACGGTTCATTATTTTATGAAAGGTTTAAAGGATGGTTAAATAAATAAAAGTGGATGTGTATTTGAAATTTAAGGAAGAGTTATTCACTTTATTATTATTATTAAAGTGGATGCATGCATGTGTATTAAAACAAAAAAGGGAGGTTTCTTTTAAGGAATTCTTTTTTAATATTTAAAGTGGGTAAGAAATTTTGAGGTGGATGATTTAAAGGTGCATGCATGGATGCATGCATGATTTAAAGGTGGATGCATGCATGATTTAAGTTGACAATAGAAATATAGTTGGATCAGTGAATCCGAAGACAGAGCGACAAATTGCTCAGCATAGGAGAAAACTCGACAGAAAGTTGCATATCCTTGGTGTTTTACTTGCAGAGACTAAATTGCAGTGATGGCGAATCCTCTGGCAGAGACCTACCTCAACAAAGCCAACAAGCTAGATGGTTTGAATTTCATTAACTGGAAATTCAAGCAGACGCTCATGGAGGGCTCTGGTGTCTGGAACATTGCGAATGGAACTGAACTGAAACCTGTTGCGGCTGCAGGTGCGACAGCAGCACAGATCCAAGACTGGGAGAAGCGCGAAAACAAGGCAAAGGTATTGTTGCGCATGTCAGTTAAAGATAGCATAATTCCACATATTAGAGACGCTACAACTTCTGCTGAACATGGATAGCTCTTAAAGCTTTGTATGAAACTAGCAACACAAATCGCATTTTGTTCCTGAAAACTAAATTGCTAGGCATTAAGATGGATGGAAATGAATCTGTTAGTTCATTTTTGGGTCGCATTAAAGAGGTGAGAGACAAGCTAGTAAATATAGGGGAAACTGTTTCCAACACTGATCTAGTGACTATTACCTTAAATGGTATGCTAGAAGATTATCATATGTTCATAACAGGTCTTGCAGCAAGGGAGAAACCTCCTATGTTTGAAGAACTGACAGGTATTTTGCTACAAGAGGAAGAGAGGCGCGAGAATCTGAAGCCTCAGAGTAAAGATTTGACACTGTGGTCAAATAATAGATCTGCGACAGGGAGATCATGAGTAAGAGGCAGAGGAGGCAGTTCATGGCAGAGAGGCAGTTCATGGCAGAGAGGCAGTTCATCGCAGAGAAGACAATCTTCAAATCAAGGTATGCAATCTGATAGGAATAAACCTAGAACACATTCAGGTCATTATGCAGAAAAATCTTCAAATCAAGATACAGATTATTTATTGCTAGTGATGATATTGATGAACCCCCGAATTTTGACTCACGGGATCTTAGGCTGTTTGTGTCTAACGCTGCTTTATCTGCTGAAACTGATGATTCTGATGCCTGGTTTGTGGATTTCGAAGCATCAGTACATATGACTTGTAATAAAAATTGGTATGCTAATTTCAAAGAAACACAGAATGGTGCCAGCATATATCTTGGAGATGACTGCGCTCATCAGATCAAGGGATATGGAGACATTCCTATGACATTGCCGAATGGTACTGTTCGTCACAAAACACTAGATCAACAGTAGATATCTAGATCAGCTGGATCAGGGATATTTCACTCAAAATCATGCAAAGACCAATACTGTATGCTCAAAACTGTCATACGAGTCTTCGATAAGTGTCCTAAAAAGTAGGGTCACTTGCTATATATGGAAATCTCTCTCAAATCCTTTTGGAATTGTGCTAGCTCTATCTTTGAAGCAAAAACAACCACAATACCGGTCTTGTACCTGTCTTCGATGGGAACCAACCTCTGGCTCACACAAGTGCTAACTCTCGGAAAATCTCTAAATGCTAGCCCAAATAGTGTATGTTGGCTCTTAATGTTGAGATTTGGGTATCTTGGAAAGTGGTCCCCTTGTGTTTGTGAGTCTCTAAACACAAAGGGGGAGACTATTACCCTCATTACTTTACTTTATGTTCTAATTTCACTTTGACTTAGGAGTTTAAGTCAAAAGTGAAATATGTCACTTAAGTCATTAAAGTGACATTTAATTCACTTCGTGGGTGATTTAAAGGACATAAAGAAAACTAAGGAAAGTGGGTTTCCTAAGTGAGATTTTTGGATTAAATCTCACCCATTGATTAGACATGGCTAGATTGGATCTAGGCAATTGATTTCTTAGGGTTTGGCCAAAGGAGGCCAAAGGAGGAAAAAGGGTAATGAAGAGGCTCATTATTCACTTGCCCACTTGAGAGACTTGGGTGAGGAAAAGGATGTGAAGAGAAGAGAGGATGAGGGTTTGGAGGCACTTGGGCACATTCTTGAGGAAGAAAAGGGTGCACAATGTTGAATTTTTAATACTTAGCTCAAGCACATGTAGTTTCTTTTCAATTTAGCATGAACTTGAACCATAAACAATGCAGCAATACAATATACAATATCTGCAGTAACCAAGATCACAAGAAGAATAACCATGCACAAGACACAATAAGTTATCCTAGGAAAACCATTCTCAATCAAGGGAAAAACCCAACAATCCTTTGCTATAAAGTCAAGAGAAGATCACCCTTTCACCACTAACCCTAGTGCACACAAAAGGATGCTCTATGGCCAAGAAAACTTGCGCCTAAGATAAGTGCGCACTTCAGCCCTACAAGTAGGTGTTGAGAGAATGAAACATGAGTGAGTGCGTGATCCACAATGAGGATCTAACTCTCCAATAAATACATGACCTAACACAATAATAGGTGTGTGTATTGGCACAATAGGGCCGACTTGTACAACTCAATAATATAATTAATCTTTTACACAATATTAATTATCTTTATATGGTGGGGCCGACTTGTACCCTTCACAATACAAAATTATGGTTTCAAAATAATCTTACTCTTAGACAATATAGCAAGGGATCCACACATCCTCTAATGCTCTGCCACTAGGGACAAGTCCACATGTGCTCAACCACAGGGACGTCACTCTCAACAGATTAACTCAATTGAATCCATAGGAGTATGATCTTTAGAGCCATCTCAAGTCGACTCAACTAAGTCCATAGGAGTCAGACAGGAGACCATCTTAAGTCATCTCAACTCAGTCCAGAGGAGCACGACACGAGACCACACACGTCATCTCAACTCAGTCCATAGGAGTATGACTCACCCATCACATGTGTGTATTCTCAGATCGTCTCAGCTAAGTCAAGAGGAGTACGATATGGAGAATGTCTGATGAAGTTGCAATCATCAAGACTCCCTCTCAGCTAGGGAGGCATTCTCCACCAGGCCAAGTCTCTCACGGAAGTACTCGAACTTCGTCCTAGCAAGCGGTTTGGTGAAGACATCTGCAACCTGCTCGTGTGTAGAAAGGTACTACATGTGTATTGCTTTTCTCTGCACCATATCTCTGATGTAATGGTATTTGATCTCGATGTGTTTCGATTTATCCTGAAACACATGATTCTCTGAGAGCTTCACACAACTCTGGTTATCACAATGAATAATGGTGGAATCCATCTCATGTCCAAATATGTCTGCAAGGAGCTTGCGAAGCCACACTGCTTCGCGGACTACCACACATAATGCATTGTACTCTGCTTCTGCGGTACTCAAAGCCACAAAAGTTTGTTTCCTGCTGCACCAGGAAACCATGGCAGATCCCAAAGTAAAACAACAACCGGAGGTGCTTTTCCGGTCCACTGCGCTCCCTGCCCAATCTGCATCGGCATATCCCTGCAATATCATGTCTACACTGGAGGCATATCTTAGTCCATAATCAACTGTGCCTTGTAAATAACTCAACACATGCTTCGCTGCTTCGCTGATTCGCTGCTATCCTGTGTGTTTGTCTCGACTGACTCATAAACTGACTGAATACATTTACTGCATAGCATATATCAGGTCTGGTGTTAACCAGATACATCAATGATCCAATCAATTGTCTGTAAAGATGTGGATCAATTTCGCCTGAATCAGAAGAAGTCTCGTTCAGTTTCTTCAGATTCATCACCATCGGTGTAGCCATGGGCTTGCAGTCTGTTATCTCGAATTTCTTCAATATCTCAACTGTGTATTTCCCTTGACTCAGGACAATCTCATCAGTCCTCTGCCACACTTCTAGTCCCAAGAAGTAGTGCATCATACCAAGGTCCTTCATCCCGAATTCAGAAGCCAATGCACGCTTGCATTCAACAATAAGGCTTTCTGAACCGGTGAGGAATAAGTCATCAACATATAGGACCAAAATCAGGCACTCGTCACCAACAATGTTGTAGTACAGGTTTGGATCAACAACACTCGTGCTGAAGCCCAAACTCATCAAGTATCCATCAATCTTCTCATACCATGCACGAGGTGTCTGCTTTAGTCCATGCAGGGCTTTCGTCAACCTGCACACATGAGACTCCTTCTCATGCATCACGAATCCATCTGGTTGCTCGATGTAAACTTCTTCCTCAATTTCTTCATTGAGAAAGGCTGCCTTCACATCCATCTGATGTAGTCTCCAACCCATGGATGCTGCAAGGGAAATAATCGTACGGATGGAAGTGTATCGGGCAACATGAGCAAATGTCTCCTCATAATCTATTCCCTCCACCTGAGAGAATCCTCTAGCCACAAATCTCGCTTTGTACTTCTCAACACTTCCATCAGCTGCATGTTTGATCTTATGGATCCACTTGGAAGTCACTACAAACTTCCCTTTCGGTGTCGGAAAAATATCCCACATCATTCTTCATGATGGACCGATACTCTTCGATCATGGCATATTGCCAAACCTGCTGACCTGCTACTTCTCCATGACAAGAAAGCTCAATATCAATGATGTGGCTCATAGCTGAAACCAGTGTTGCAAGAAGCTTTCCCCCCCCACTTCGAAGCCCTGAAGCTCGATCCGAGCGGGTGCGTTCAGGAAGCGTTGGCTGAAGCGCACTTCAAAATTTAGGAAGTGCGCTTCAGGGGATTTTGGCACGCTTCTTGCCATTTCTGAAGCGTTCGGTTCGAAGCACGCTTCTAAATTTCTGAAGCGCGCTTCACATGTGCTTCCGAGGAAGGCATGCACGCTTCTAAGGGGGAATGAGGTGTTTTGGTGTGCAACTAAGGGTTATTTTGCCTTACTAGTGCTATTTAAAGAGGTCCCCACCCCTTCCATTTCACCCACCCTAGTAATTAAATTTTTAACATTACCATTAATTGTTTCAGGATGTTTAAGAGTGGTTCCAACCTCTTTGGACTTCATATGGAGAAAGTAGAATTTAGGTCCCATTCAAAATTCAACAGACTTAACATTTTTCAAGGTTTCAAAATTGGCAAGATTGCAATGTTTCCACTAGATTCTATCATGTATGAGGGTATGGAACTGACATTTAATCAAGAGAACCAAGCCCTTTATGTACCTCGATGTTGGTGGCATTGATTGTTGAACTCTTTTGTCACGACCCTAGTAAAAATGTACCCTTCACTCAAGTATAAACTCTTCTCTTTGTCGTCGTGTCAGGTGACTTAGTGGTGTATGTGCACACCAACCTCCGTCTTATATACAGGTAGAGAGAAGAGTGGTTGAAGGGAAAGACAAAGATGTGGGATGTGTTTCTTGATGATACGGGTTTGAACAACAGTGTTGAGTTGGCATTAGCCAACTTGGATCTTATTGAACTAGTGTTAGAGTTGGTCACTTTTGATGATGGTGATCCTCTTGAGGGGTCATCCTCCACATCAACAGATGCACGGATTGCATTGGATATAGGGGAGGGGGAGGAGGAGGAGGAGGAGAGAGCAGTGGTAGTGATGCCAATCTTGATGATTATGACATGGAGGACTACGTACTAGGTAAAGAAAAAGGATGGAACTATATGCATGTGTATTGATTACAGGGCCTTGAAAAAGAAGACCATTAAAAATTTGTATGTTGGTTTGTATGTTTGTAATTGCTAGAATCTAGAATCTAGATGGTTAATGCTCGAATGATTAATCATTGATGAACTATGTAGTATGGATGCTATTTGTGTCTATATTCATGTACAAATATGCATGTTTTCATATATTCTGCAACTAATTTGTCTTTTTACATTTTTTTGAATATAAATGCAATATATATATATATAAGAGACGCTTCTGGGATGCTTCACTTTCGAGGATTTTTGGAAAATGACGCTTCCCACGCTCCTGCTTCCTAAAACGCTCCCACTTCGTTCCCGCTTCGTGCAACATTGGTTGAAACATCGCTCGAAAATATCTGTGGTCTCTTGCTCTCTCAGAATGTACCACAAGGAGCCACATGTTGCTCTGCCTCCTGCAGAGTCTGTCGAGCCCATGCAGGCCTCTTCTGCCCTACTGCAATGTCTCTGGGAACATCAACTGGAGCTACGGGATCAATTGGGTCAATAACTGTCTCCCTCTGAACTGTTGAAGGGTGAGAAGGTATTGTCTCTTCTTTCTTCTCGCTGACAATCTCCATATGAGATTCTATGGATCTTCGGAAGGCTATCTGTTCCTCAAAGGTGACATCTCTGCTAACTTTGATTTGTCTCTGACCAAGGATTTATATCCAATATGGCTTTGAGGATTCACTGTACCCCACAAATGTACCCTTTTTGCCTGAAGGCGCTAGCTTGGTTCTCTTTTCCTTGTGTACATGAAAGTATACTGGACACCCAAATATCCTGAAGTGTCCAATCTCAGGCTTCACTCCGGTGAAAGCTTCTTCGAGAGTTATGTTCTTCAGAATCTTATGAGGACTCCTGTTCTGAATGTACACAGTTATCATAGATGCCTCTGCCCACAGAATCATAGGTAGAATCTGATCATGTATCATTGCTTTGGTTTCCTCAACAATGGATCTGTTCTTCCTCTCTGCAACCCCATTCTGCTGAGGGTTATAAGGAACGGTGTACTCCCTCTTGATCCCTGCCTCAATACAAAAATCACTGGAATCCCTGGAGGTGTACTCTCCTCCATTATCTGATCTCAACACCTTGATCTTCCTCTCGGTCAGGTTCTCAACCCGAGCTCTAAACTCTTGAAATCTCGCAAGGACTCCATCCTTGGTCTTCAAGAAGTAAATCCACGTCTTCCGAGAGTGATCATCGATGAAGAGCACATAGTACAAATATCCGTTCAAGGAAGCAACAATTATGGGTCCATAAACATCTGTATGTATCAAGTCCAAGATCCCCTTGGATCTACTGTCACTGCTTGAAAAGGACCCCTTGCCATTCTTGCCAAGAGCACAACCTCTGCAAACGCCATCATGCTCGACATGTATCTCTGGAAGGCCTGTCACCATCTTCCCCATAGCTAGAAGGGCTCTATAATGTAAATGAGCAAGTCTCCTATGCTATAGCTCGCTTAAGTTGATAGTATCATGTAACAGGGCCTGGACTGGTCAGACAATCAATCTATACAAACTGTTTTCTCAAACAACAATCACCTGGGCGGAATCCATGCGTGGGTTCTTGTGCAAAGCAAGAACTTTTCCTTCAGAGAAAGTAACCTTGTAGCCTTTATCCTCTAAGGCAGAAATAGAGACATGGTTCCTTTTCAGCCTTCTCTTGATCGGTTGCTGTTGCTGGTAGAGTTCCTTCTATCAATCTCAATAGGTCACTCTCTTCTAGAGTGATGCGTAATCTTGACTTCCAGGTTGAAGTTGCTTGATCCATCAAGCCTATCTTCCACCAAAGTTCTGTTCCTCATGGTTTGCAGATTCTTCACAAACCCTAACGGCTAGGCTAGAAACCCTAGCTGCAGAAAACTTGACGGCTATGCTAGGCTAGAAACCCTAGGTTTTGTTGGACTTATGACTGCCAACAATAAGCCTTGGAGAGTCAAAAGAACCTCAGTGAGCTGCAAAATTCCTCAATGACCTACAGAAACCCTAGAGGCCGAAATCTGCAGAAACCCTAGAAACCTTAGGGTCGAAAATCAAAACTTCTTCAATTTTTGATCTATGAGTTGCAGGTGGTGCGCTGAACTAGGTCGTACTTGCCTATGTAAAAATTAGGCCCAACGTTCCAAGGGAAAGTGCTAAAACTAGCTTGACAAGGAAAATGGAAAGGGCCGTTTTTGCAGTTGCAGCAAAAAGGTGACGGCTAGCTCTTCAATGGATCTGGAGTAGCTTGTGCAATGGCTCTTCAGGAACACTGCTTTGATACCATGTTGAATTTTTAATGCTTAGCTCAAGCACATGTAGTTTCTTTTCAATTTAGCATGAACTTGAACCATAAAAAAGGCAACAATACAATATACAATAGCTATAGTAACCAAGATCACAAGATGAATAACCATGCACAAGACACAAGAAGCTATCCTTGGAAAACCCTTCTCAATCAAGGTAAAAACCCAACAATCCTTTGCTATAGAGTCAAGAGAAGATCACCCTTTCACCACAAACCCTAGTGCACCCAAGAGGGTGCTCTATGACCAAGAAAACTTGCGCCTAAGATAAGTGCGGACTTCAACCCTACAAGTAGGCGTTGAGAGAATGAAACATGAGTGAGTGATTTACAATGTGGATCTAACTCTCCAATAAATACATGACCTAACACAATAATAGGTGTGGCTATTGGCAGAATAGGGCCGACTTGTACAACTTAATAATATAATTAATCTCTTACACAATATTAATTATCTTTACATGGTGGGGCTGACTTGTACCCTTGACAATACAAAATTATGGTTTCACAATTATCTTACCCTTAGACAATATAGCAAGGGATCCACACATCCTCTAGTGCTCTGCCACTAGGGACAAGTCCACATGTGCTCAACCACAGGGACGTCACTCTCAACAGATTAACTCAACTAAATCCATAGGAGTATGATCTGGAGAGCCATCTCAAGTTGACTCAACTGAGTCCATAGGAGTCAGACATGAGACCATCTCAAGTCATCTCAACTCAGTCCAGAGGAGCATGACAAGAGACCACACACGTCATCTCAACTCAGTCCAAAGGAGTAAGACTCACCCATCAAATGGGTGTCCTCACATATCGTCTCAACTCAGTCCAGAGGAGTAGGATCTGGAGAATGTCTCATGAAGATGTAAGGAGGCTGAAGGAGGCAAAAGGGTAATAAAGAGGCTCATTATTCACTTGCTCACTTGAGAGACTTGGGTGAGGAGAAGGAAGTGAAGAGAAGAGAGGAGGAGGGTTTGGAGGCACTTGGGCGCATTCTTGAGGAGGAGAAGGGTGCACAAGGGTGAAGGCTTGTCTTCTTAAGATTGGAGGGCACAAACTTGCATGAGAGGGTGCATCCATAGAGGAGGGCGCATTTGCTTCAACATAGGCGCATTCTAGGAGGAGGGGTGCTCTCATATGGCAAGGGGCACATTCTAGGAAGGTAGGCGCACTTGCTTGAGGAGGTTTGCAAGGGTTGGAGAAGGGCACTCTTGCTATAGGAGGTTGCATTGCTTGGAGAAGGGCGCTCTACATAGAGGAAGGGTTTGTGAGTGAGAGGGGCGCACCCAAGGAGTAGGGGCACACCATAGTTGGGGTTTGGACAAGAGGAGGGCGCACCAAAGAGAGGGGGCACACTTGTCCAAGATCTTCACCATACATCTCAAGAATTCTTCAAGGAGGGCGCATCTACAAGTGGGTAAAGGCAAAGGCATCTCAAAGCAAAGGCAAACAACAAGGTAAAGAGGCTAAGGATTTAGCAAGGAAAGAAGGGAGCACCAAGGCTAAGGGCGCCTTCATTCATGGGCTAGCAGGCACAACAACAAGGGACTCTAAAGCATCCAAGATTGGTTGCTATTGTACCAAGTTCACTTGTTGTAATTTTCCTTGTTGTATTTATGCTTTGAGATCTTCAAATATATACATCTACTCCTAACTGGTTTTCCCCATGGGGGTTTTTCTAGGGTCATTTTTCATGGATGCTTAGAAGTGTAGATCAACATTTAGAGTTGTAAAGATTGTGAGGAGTGTAATGTGTTTTGAGCATTATTGTATGTGCTAATCATTGGTATGAAAACACTTGCAAGGGCACCTCAAAAGAACACTTAACCACAAAAATGTTGAAATAATGTAACTACAAAGAGTATTCTATTTATTATTGATGTATTATTCATTAGATCAATCCCCTTTTGCGGATTGATCATGTCGGGTATTGTAAATGACCAAATCCCCTTTTGCGGATTGGTCAAACCCTAATTGTAATATGCTAAATGAGAAGTCGCCCCCCAGAATATATTAAAGTGGTTATAACCATCTAGATTGAGAAGTCGGCCCTGCCAATGAAAAGACACCTCAGTTCAACACCTGCCAGATTATATAAATAAGAGAGGCCAGCGCCTCATTTGTTCACTCACTCACTTGTTCATCAGAGTGCAAGTTTGGAGCTGCAGTTAGAGAAGAAGGAAGAGAGAGAGAGGCGCATTCTTGGGAGAGGATTTTCTGTAGTGTTTGGTTTATTCTCTTGGCATTGTATTGGCTATCTATATTAAGGAAGTTTTTGCTAGGTTTTCTCCCCCATGCGGGTTTCCTAGGATAAATGATGTGTCTCTTGTGATTGTGTATTTCTCAGTGATCCTATCTATGCTATGGTTATCTAGTAAATTGAAAAGAAACCTAATAATAGCTTAAACCTTAACATGGTATCAGAGCTAAGCTGAAGAGAGGATCTTTCACAAGAAGAAGAAAAACGTCACTTTTGTCGTACATGAAAATTAGGGCCTTTTATTGAAAGTCATCTAGAAAAGTGCCCCCTAGCCCAAGGAACTCTTTGGCACCTTCAGCACACCTTTTCAGTGGGTAGATCTCCTGGAAAGTGAAACCCTAGTTTTCACAAAGTTCCAGAAAAGCAGAAGTACTAGAGTACCAGATGTACCAGAAAACCAGAAGTACCAGAAAACCAGAAGCACCAGTCCAGAAATCTGCTGGTCAAGTTTGAAGGGGAAAAATTTGGATTTTCAGAAATCTGACTCTACCAGCTTACTCGCCTTAGCTCAACGCATCTAGCCCCTGGATCAGAATTTAAAAATTTGAAGTTTGAAAAATTAGGGTTTCCTCATAAAACCCTAAGTTGCAGTTGCAGTTGCAGTCTCAGAATCCGTTATAGTATCAATTGCAGTTGTAGTATCAGTTGAAGTATCAACTGTAGTACCAGTTGCAGTCACCCTTGAAGTTTTTAAGAGTTGGAGAAGGGATCTCTTGCCGTAGATCCAGAAGGATCTCAAGATCCAACACATTCAGAGGAATAGTGCAACCCAGGTTTGATTACTCTGATATGCATCTATTTGTTATGACATTATTTTGATCTAGGTTGCATGTTGAAGCAATGACCATCATACTAACCTTTTGTCAAAGTTAAAGTCAAGGTATTAGATGGATTAAAGTTGAGATCATAGAATTTATTCTCTAACCCAACTTTCTGTCAAGATAGCATATTGTCTTAGTATAGAGGATAGGTCGAAGAAAGCACTTGTCATCTTGAGTGAAGGATACTTGGAAGAAAAGAAACACACACTCATTCTTGAGGACAAGACTCCAGGTTCTAGGTTTGATTAATTAAGTTGATAAGATTCAAAGTTGCACATGACAAAGTTGATAACTAACCCTTTACAAGTAAAACACTATAGTTGATGTAGCAGTCTTTGAAAAGTATTATGCCTAGTAGCATGTGAGCATATTGAAGATAAATGCTTAATATAATCATTTACCAGATACAACTAACATCTCCTCTAGGAGAAACTTCTTGTGTTGATTCCAGGTTACCATGGATGAATGTCTGATCACAACGCTAGAAAAGTGTTGATCTCATTTCATATTATATTTCTTACCTTTGATCTTTGCTTCAGACAAGTCACAAGTGATAGCTCTAAAGGAGCTACTGTGATGATTATTCGTGTTATTGATTTATCTACTATTATCAAAAGAGTATTACTCTTGCTTCTTGTTTTGTTAACCTTGTTCGAGGTCACAGGTGATAACCTTGAGGAAGCTATAGTGAAGGTTGCAGAAGGAAACATATTAGATGAGACATGAAGCAGACTATGTACATGACCATATACACTCATGTACCAAAGAAGATGAATAAGAAGCTATCTTTTGAGATTCAGAGTATCTCATATGAAGATTGATTGTAAGGAGCAGATGACCGAACATTAGAACAAGAACTCACAACATAATTGTTTAAAGGTTAATGAAGCCTCCTTGACGGGAAGCAGAACCCGGTTGAAGCCTGACTCAGTCCTTCATATTTAGACTTGGTATTCAACACCAAGTATACCCTGTAAGAGATGATGAAGTCCTTATAGACTCAAAAGAAATCGAGAGTAAGCCTGATTTTAGAAAGGATTAGATGAAGAGACAACTTTTAGGATTGGGAGACGGATGTCGTGAGAAGACTAGATCATAGCTTGAGAAACTTCTAGTAGATATGAAATCTCCTGGGAAGATTCCCTTTTTTCAGTAACAGAGAAGAAAGTCAGTCAGAAAGACTAGGATATGGATTCTTTCGTGAGACTAGAAGAGAAGTCAATATTGACTTCCAAGATTGATCTATACAGATCAAACATGTTGCAGATGTACAAAGCCTGATGTGTGTCCAGAGGATTCTCCTAGCAAGAGGGAGAAGACTACGACGAGACACTTACTCCAGTTATTGAAGAAATAGTTCCAGTATTTATGAAGACAACCCGAACAACCATGATTCATATATAGTATGAGATGCAGGGGGAGAAATCCCCATATTTAAAATTGAGTTGTAGTTGGTGCATCACATTAGTTGGGTCATGGAGACATGACTTACAATGAAAGATAGAGTTACCTCCGTGAAAAAAGAAGAGCCACCTTCAGTATCAGTTATTGAGCCACTCTTAGTTTCAGATGAAGCTGTTGTCGTGATAGAATAAGAGGAGTTACTCATAGATTTTAGCAGCCACAATGAGAATGAAGCAGTCATTCTTAGCTTCAGAGCAACTACAGGTGCAGAGTCCCAATTCCAGAAGGAACAATTGCAGAAAGAGGAGAGGACATATTCTCAGGTAGTCAGACAAATAATGCTTTGCAGAGAGCACATAGAGCTAGCACATGATTGTGCAGATTGAGTTGCAGCTGAGCAAGTGTACCAGATTGGTACACTGTAATGAGAAAATTTGATTTGAAGATTGAAGATAGAAAGACTCATGCCTATCGGTTGAAGGAAGCTCTATACGTGTTGAAGCAAGCTCCTAGAGCTTGGTATGGAAGAATTGACAGTTTCCTGACGAGCTTGGGCTTTACCAAGAGTAAAGTTGATTCTAACCTTTATCTCAAAGTTATGAATGATGAGCCAGTGATGTTACTATTATATGTAGATGATGTATTTTTGACAAGATGAAGAAAAACTCATCATAGATTGCAGAAGAAGCTCGCTACAGAGTTTGATGGAAGACCTAAATGCATTATCTCTTAGGTCTTGAATTTTGGCAGAGCACAGAGAAGATCTTCCTTAACGAAGTATGCAGTTAAAATGAAGAGGTTTGACATGTTGAAATGTAAATCCATGTACACACCCATGGAAACGAAGTTGAAGCTCCTAGTAGATAGCTCGTCAGAATTGGTTGATGCTACTCTGTACAGACAAATTATTGGTTCAGTGATGTATCTGACGAATACCAGGCTAGATATATGTTTTGCCTTGAGTCAGTATCTGGTAGAACCCAGACGTGTTCACATTGTTGCTGCAAAACATACGATGAGATACCTTAAGGGTACGTTGGATTTTGGTCTCTATTATACTAGAGATCATGACCTCAGACTGAGTGGTTACACCGATTCATATTGAGCTGGAAGTGTTTCTGATAGAAAGAGCACTTTAGGATGTTGTTTCAGTCTGAGGTCAACCATGACTTAATGGCAGAGTAGGAAGCAATCAAGTATTACTCTCAGCACGACAGAAGTGGAATACATTGTTGCATGTTCCGCCAGTTGTGAAGCCATATGGATTCGGATGTTGTTGACAGATCTACTTGATCTGGAGAAGGAATCCACCGTGATTCTATGTGATAACCAAGTTGTATAAAGATGATGGAGAACCATGTGTTCCATGATGAGTCGAAACACATAGAGATCCGATATCATTACATCTGTGATATGGTGCAGAGGGGAGCCATAAAGCTCCAGTATGTTAGCACGGATGAACAGGTTGCTGATGTGTTGACCAAGCCTCTATCTCGTGTAAAGTTTGAGCACTTTCGAGATAAGCTTGGTGCAATCCGAAAGGACCTCCCTCGAAAGGGGGAGTAGTGTTGAGTTTCTAGCCTTGTGCTATGATGCCAGCCTAGTGCTGAAGATTTCCAGCCTCATGCTATGATGATGTGCCAACCTCGTGCTGTGATGATGTGCCGACCTCGTGCTGTGATGATGTGTTGCTAGCCTCGTGCTGTGATGCCAGCTTCGTGTTGATGATGTGTTGCCAACCTCGTGCTGTGATGCCAGCTTCGTGCTCATGATGTGTTGCGAGCCTCGTGGTGTGATGCCAACTTCGTGCTGATGATGTGTTGCTAGCCTCGTGCTGTGATGCCAGCTTCGTGCTGATGATATTGTGTAGCCAACTTCATGTTGTGATGCCGACCTCGTGCTGAAGACTCTTAGCCTAGTGCTGTTGTTGATGATGCTCCAACCTTCATGCTATGATGTTGTTGATGATGCTCCAACCTTTGTGCTGTGATATTGCTGTTGTTGATATTGTATCAACCTTGTGTTGTTATTGATGATGATGATGTATTAGTGTTATACTAATCCATGTTGATGCAGATGATGATGATGATGCCACTTCAACTTCTTACTGAAGATGATGATGATGCCACTTCAACTTCTTGCTGAAGATGATAATGATGTTACTTTAGCCTAATGCTAAAGATACAGATGATATTACTTTAGCCTCATGCTAAAGAAGATGATGATGTTACTTTAGCCTCACGCTGAAGATGATGATGATGTTACTTTAGCCTCATGCTAAAGATACTGATGATATTACTTTAGCCTCATGCTAAAGAAGATGATGATGTTACTTTAACCTCACGCTAAAGATGATGATGATGTTACCTTAGCCTCATGCTGATGAGGATGATGATGCTACTCTAGCTCCATGCTGTGAACGATGATGACGAGAAAAAATTCTGATGATTTATAGATACGCCAGTCAGTGTTCCAAGACGCTGTTGATGATGTTGTCCTTTCTCTCGCCTGATGCTGTTGTAGAATACCCTTCTTGTTAAGGGGGAGTGTTGAAATAATGTAACTGCAAAGAGTAGTCTATTTATTATTGATGTATTATCCATCAGATCAATCCCCTTTTGCGGATTGATCATGTCGGGTATTGTAAATGACCAAATCCCCTTTTGCGGATTGGTCAAACCATAATTGTAATATGCTAAATGAGAAGTCGGCCCCAAGAATATATTAAAGTGGTTATAACCACCCAGATTGAGAAGTCAGCCCCCAGAATATATTAAAGTGGTTATAACCACCCAGATTGAGAAGTCGGCCCTGCCAGTGAAAAGACACCTCAGTGCATCACTTGCTAGATTGTATAAATAAGAGAGGCCAACGCCTCATTTGTTCACTCACTCACTTGTTCATCAGAGCGCAAGTTTGGAGCTGCAGTTAGATAAGAAGGAAGAGAGAGAGAGGCGCATTCTTGGGAGAGGACTTTCTGTAGTGTTTGGTTTATTCTCTTGGCATTGTATTGACTATCTATATTAAGGAAGTTTTTGCTGGGTTTTCTCCCCCATGAGGGTTTTCCAGGATAAATGATGTGTCTCTTGTGATTGTGTATTTCTCAGTGATCCTATCTATGCTATGGTTATCTAGTAAATTGAAAAGAAACCTAATAATAGCTTAAACCTTAACAAAAAATTATTAGGAGAAAGTTACTAAACAACTGTCCTAAAAGGCAGCAAAGGACGGTTTTGGAAGTTCAAACTTAGAGTTAAAATCTGATCAAAGACCGATCAGTTTTAGTAGCCTGATAGTACCTCGTTTCTCTTCACTTAACCCTCTGGATCTCCAAGGGTTAACAAGCAGTAACGCCATTTCTCCACTGAATGTCGGTAGAATTTTTATGTAGCCATCAAGTAGGTCTCCAGGTCAGTTCAAAGGGAGTAGGACCAATTGTTTAAATCTAGCTGTGTTTATGTCCATTGCTTGTAGGTTTGTTTCAGCCATAAGTTTTGCCAGCCCTTGACCCTTAATTTGCATGGTGGGTTTGATCACCATGTCATATTCTTGGATTTTATTGATCCACTTTCCCCTCTTGCCATTTGCTTTTATTGGCAGAGTATGTCCTTGATTGAGATATGTGCAACACATACAATTATCTAGGATTGCAATCTATATGCTCTAAAATATTTTAGGGCTTTCACTAGTGCATAGCCCTGTTTCTCCATGATGTTGTACTTCAATTCTGCATCTCCAAGGGTCTTGTTTTAAAATCTAATAGGTTGTTCTTGCCTGTGGTGAACCAACTGGGTTCATACACGAAATTTCCAAAATACTTGGAATATAAAGATATCCATAAGGATAATAAATATATATAAAAGTATATGAGAATGAATAAGATAGTATGAGATGATTACAATGAGAATGAGGGCCCATATATATGCCCATGCAAGGGTGCCCTTTCGTGAAGAGACATGACCTTTCATCAGGAAGATGTCTCTTCATAATATATTTAGTATTAGTTATTATTATTTAATCATTATTTATTTATATCTGTTTATATATATTTGTGTTTGTAACAATGCCCCTAATTATTCTTCTGTAGGAGACTGCAATGATAGTGTGCTAAGAGGCAAGGGGGAAAATCATGAAGTCCTTCTTATAATCAGGGCTTGTTTTTGAGAGAAACATTTGTCAGGTTCCTGAACCACTTCTTGGCTTCTCTTTTCAAAGGGACTTGATTGAACTTAGGTGAAAAGCGACTTGATTGAGGAATCAGGATCGATTGGGAAATCAGGCTTGAGGCAGAGTTCAAATAGGTGAGAAGGGGACTGATTGAGAATTCGGGTCAATTAGGAAATTGTGCTAGAGGCATAATTCAGATAGGTGAGAAGGGGCCCGTTTTTGGAATTGGTCCCAATCAGGAAATCGTGCTAGAGGTACAATTTGAATAGGTGAGAAGGGGCTTGATTGAGGAATCAGGTCGAATCAGGAAATCAGGTTGAAGGCATAGTTCGGATAGGTGAAAAAGGTCTTGATTGAGGAATTGGGCCCGATTAGGAAATTAGGGCAAGGCATAGTTCGAACAAGGGAAAAGGGGCCCAATTTAGGAATTGGGCCTGATTGGGAAATTAGGCCAAGGCACAATTGGAATAGGTGAAAAGGGGATTGATTGAGGAATTGGGCCTAATCAAGAAATCGGGCCAAGGCACAATTGAAATACGTGAAAAGGGGCTCAATTGAGGAACCGAGCTAGGTGAAGGAGTGCCCAATTAACAAATCGGGCCCGATTTGTTAATTGGGAGGAAGCAAATTTCGAACAAGAAAGAGAAAGGCAAGGGGTTTTATTCATTTTTGAAGGGCTCCAAAAGGGTAAAAAGATAAGAGAATTTGGCTAAGTGTGAAAACATCCTTGAGTATTTGAAATCTTTGTAATTTGCCATGGAATTTCTTTGGGCTGAACAAGGTGATGGCAAGTACAACATAGGGTATTCATACCTTTGAAGATGATTACCTTAGTAAGTGCTATGGGACCTCATGGGTTAGTTTACACATATAAATCGATATCAGGTGTTTACCAAGGTTACTGCATGAGGTCAACCCTTTGTTATGCATGGAAATGCTTTTCTAATTGCTTTGCTATAATAGTTTATGTGGAGGTCATGTCAATTATGGGTTAGGATGAGGTTTTGTGAATTTATTAATACAAACAGATGGATTTGTTCTTGGAGTAAAATATCATTTGACAATGATATCTCTTATATTCATGGTATCTCAGGGAGAAGATGTTATACCTTACATTTAGCTGGCGGAGTGCCCCATATTGAACTTGTTAGGTCAAGCAGTTTGTGACCCATCACTTGGAAGCAACGTGTTTCCCCGCATCCTCTATATTATGCATGCAATCCATAATATTTTAGCTAGTTTTATGAATATTTCAGTCATTGAATACTTTCTGATTTTTTCATGATTTTTTGTTATATTTATATATATTTTGTTGCACACTGTTATTGCGGCATTTTGGAGCATTGCAGTCTTCCTCAACTCATCCACAGTCTGCGTTTTCAACATTCTTAAATAACATATCACAATACGTTTTTGTGAGTGCTGTAATCACTTGCTTGTCCATTTCCCAAAACCTTTTCGGTTGCCCCAATGTTGATTTTGAGTACAAATCAATATGCAACTTTGCCAAAACACTACTAGATTGTGAGACACAGTGACAAGGATTTAGATAGAAAATATGTAAATATTAAGAGTGCAGATTTTTAGCAGTATTTAAATCACTGACAGGGTGTGCATTATGACTTATGGGAGTGCCCCCTCTTTATCCCGACTCCTAACTAATCTTCAAATTGGAATAGTGTAGTAGAAGATCAAACAATGCTTGTTCATGAATCATGAAACTGTAAGACCCTTTATGAAAGTTGTTGTCTAGGAAGAGATATCCGTCATTAGCATATGGAGTCCTGAAGATCTGTAAAGAGACAAACTAGTCATAAACCAAGTCATGGCTGTTAAACACAAAGGGCCGGATAAAGGATTGAAACAGTGGAAAGTTCATTATGACCAATTTTAATATTATTATTTTTCATTTTATCTTCTCTTTTTTATATCAAAATCCTAAATTTTATGCCTGTTGTTAGCTTCAGATGGAATTCATGTTTCAATTGCATTCCATCTCTCCACGAGATTAGTTAGTCTGGGATTTGGCTTGGTCAATGTTCTTTGACCTATGGACTTACATATAGAAAATCTCCCACTTATGACATTCTCCACCAATGCTCCTAATCTTTTGAAAATGGACATTAACCTCATCATAAAAATTACATGGCTTATTTGATAGTCACTTGGACACATCTACATGAACCTTTTTCATCCAGGCTCATGAAAAGGCTTATTTCAAGATCCATCTTTTCATGGCAACATTCTTATTTCCTTTCTAGGTTATATTAGTGTAAGAAATGGGTTGAAGTTTCACTTGGGCTAGCCATGATTTTGTTCTTGTTAGCTCTGTGTAGAATCAAATTATGACATACCAAGATATCATTAGATTTGTTGGCTTTGCATATGGAACCGAAGATAGAGGATCATTTTATTTTTAGATGGTGAATTTATTCTGAGATACTCAGGGTTTCATTTCAGCTATAATACATCATGAAAATCTCATATTTTTAGATCTTTTTATTTGGGAGATGGATTGACATAGGTAGAGCCTCCTCAAAAAAGCAACTGCAAACAGATCTCATACATGTATATTCATATCCTTCTTTTGACTTATAGGAGATTCCCATAGAAACTGGTGCTTTCATGAACACTATATTCGATTTGTTTGTAAGAAGACTTTATAGGATAAGCAATATAAAGCCCAAACAACTCCCTTTGGTAGATTCTTTTTGGCCTTGCGTGTCAAGTGTGGATGTTGATTATCTAATATATTTACAAGACCAATTGTTCTTTGTGGGCTTCCATTAGTATTTGCTTCTAGACAATGCTCAAAGACTAAATGTTTGTTTCCTTTATTGTGTTTCATTTTGTAGTAGAGATGTTTGATACACTCCCTTGTATTTCGTTATATATGAACTATATTTACAATCCCATTGTTAGTGGGTTATAAGTGGACAGTGATGAGTTTTTATATGATTACATTTTTTTTGTTAGCATTTGTTATCTGTATTCGTAATCTTCTTTTGTCATATACCTTGATAATGTTACAGAGATGGGATCCATTGTCATCTCAACTACGACATGGGGCTTCTATTGTTGAAGTATTTAGAATTATAGAAGAGGTAAGTCGTTATTTATTTGAGTTTTCACTCAAAAATTGGTGGGCTAGTTGTGCCCTATTATTGTTTTAAAATCTCGCCTGAGATTTCATTATAATTAGTTACTTTGCTTGCTTTACATGCCTTTTAATTGTTTTGTATGTTATGGTATATTTGTTTAGTTGGCTTATAAAACCACAAAAAGTTGATCTTTCGTTCAATACATAGTCCTCATATTGGCAAGTATTCTTGTAGATGAATGTTTTTATTAGTGGATATGCTAGTAGTCTAAATAAGTTCATCTGGAAACAACTCAAACTAGCATATGTTGGTTTTTGTCATTCCTCAAATCCATCCACTAATATATAATTGGGCTCTTTTTTACGGTTATAATGTTAGAAGGGGAAATAGCCAACAATATAGATAAATTGAAACACAATATTTTGCAGATTGTTTCTATGGTCGTTGTTGTGTCTTTGTTGTATGATTGTGCAACTTCAACTCAATCATCATTGTGAACTGAAGTCTGGCATAGCGATGTAATGCTAAGGACATGCATTTTTTGTTGTATGCATGAAAATATTTTGTTGATGGATTTAGTTTTGAATGCCATCTAGACATTTGAACATCAAGATTGATGTTGATCTGGATGCTTACTAGCGGAATTAGCACAACCAGTGTTGGAGTATTAACACTCCAATAATAAAGTCCATTGTAATAAAGTCACATTATGATCAAGTGACTTTAATAATGAGTTGCTAGTTATAAGTTGCTGTTAATTAATAAAGTGGTTAGGTCAATTAGGTAGCACAATTTGAATTACCTAATTAGTGAGATGAAAGGGGATTCCCCTCATTGTATAAAATGACTCCATTGAATAAGATTTCATATATTTTACATTGATTTGTGTTCATGTATTCATCTTTTCAACATGGTATTGGAGCAATATCAAAGTTTTTGAGCTTGTGGAGCTTATAGTTTGCAGGATGTGCATCCGATTCCTATGGAGGAAACATATAATACGGAGAGGCCTAAGTGAAAACTCATTATAAAAGATTAATTATTGTTAAAGGGCTAGGTTTATATGCCACTCGAAATATAGTCAATGACTGATATGAATGGTTAATTTAGTAACAAGCCGACAAGTCTGATGGAGAAGTGCGGAGCAGAACCCACAAGTGGACTAGAAAGACATACCTTGGGCTGCGAGCTAACTAAAGCTGTTACATGCAGAAGATATTGTTAGAATTAGGGTAGTAAAGCAGAACAGAAGTATCTTTTAATTTTTAACTAGATCTTATATCAATAAAACAAGTCTACACTACTTGAATGGAGAGATCACCC
Organism: Picea mariana; assembly: GCA_032191745.1. NCBI lineage: Eukaryota > Viridiplantae > Streptophyta > Pinopsida > Pinales > Pinaceae > Picea > Picea mariana. The sequence goes on along the minus strand of JASDQU010102891.1, from coordinate 744,836 downwards.
AAGTGTGCCCAGATCTAAATAGTTTAGAACAGATTTAGAATAAACATTAGATCTGATCTTCAATGTTGGAATGAAACTTGTACAGATCTAAGAGATCTGATAACATAGATAAAGAGTAAGACAGTGGTTCAGATCTATAATGCTTGACTTAGACTTTACATAGATCTACAGATCTAAAACAAACTGATCATAAACAGTAAATCACAATTATAGAAACAAGAGGTAAACTCAATATGCAGTTCAGATCTACAAACTGTCAATGCTGATACACAAATCTATATAGATCAAAGTACTGAAGTCAAAACAAAGTTCAGATCTGAAGGTGATTAGTAGATAGCTTACTTTGTCCTGAAACCTTACCTCTGAAGAAGTCACAGCAACCACAAGAGATGTAGAACCATTTGTATTATGCTCAGACAAGGTTCAGTTCATAGATCCACCATATGAGGTGGATCTTTTTCCAAGAGATGAAGGAACTTTCTCGCCACCAAAGAAATAGAACCAGAAGGACTTTACACAGTCAAACCCCCAAACAAAGTTTGCTTAAGACATCCAAAAATCTCGCATAGGAAAGACTGTGGACAAACCCTCACACATGAAAAACTGTGGACAAACCCTCACACATTAAGGGAGGCCATGGCTTAAAGAAATACCCCACAGTGGTAGAGAAGATGCCGCACCCTACAGTCTCATCACAGCAGCAAGAGAGAGAGGCTGCACCTCATATGCTTCACACAGCAGAAAAGAAAAGAGGGCCGCAACCTACACAGCAGACTCACCACAGCATATGGGAAGAGGGGCCGCACCCCACACAGCAGATGAGAAGAGAGGGCTGTGCCTCACACAGCGGACTTACACCAGCAGAAAGGAGGGCCGCATCACACAAACCCCCAACAGAAATTAGAAGAGGCCGCAGCAAGGATAGTCTTCACCAGCAAAAAGGGGCCGCAGCAAATCTCACACAGGACTCCAACAGCAGTAGACAAGGGCCGCAGCAAAAGAGAGATCAACGCTTCCATTAGAGGCAAAGTGATGCAAAAGAGTGTGTTATGTGAGAGGGGGGGGGTTGTATTTATAGTTTAGGTTAGGGGTAAAGTTAAATCAAAATAATAATTAAAATATCATGTTTAAATTAAACAATCTAAACATGGTATAATAAATATTTTAATTTAAACTTAATTAACCCTTAAAACAAAAAATAACATAAAAACCCCAAACCAACACAAGTAAAGGTAGAGGAGGGTTAGCAAAGTGGCAATATTCATTCCTTCATTTTTCATT
>JASDQU010102891.1:720862-731984 GCA_032191745.1 Picea mariana | reverse complement strand
CTTGGAGAGTTGGTTGAGTATATTGATGACTTGGCACATGGATCAATGGCATATTTGATGATAGTTGACTTCATTTCTCCTCATATCACCACTGGCAACCATTTCTAGGAGAGACATTAGGGTTTGGTGGTTTTATGCACCTTTTAAGGAGGACGTCCACCTTGGAGACTCATCCCATTGATGGATATTTGCATATGTGACATAACCACTCTCTATTTTATGTACTGTTGACCTTATCCATCTTAGTTAGTTAGTAGATATTGATTTTTTATGCTTTCCTAGGTTAGATCTAAGGTTTTACCGAAGGATGTGAATATTTTATTGAGGGAGATATTGAGCCTAGAACTCTATATAAGAGGCTCCTCTCTTAGTTATTTGTTGTTGTTGATTATATACTCTTGAGAGAAATATTATTGAAGATTAAACATAAAGAACTCGGAGATTTATTGGATACCTTCTTGTGTATGTGTGGAAAATATTTCCGAAGCTTCAAACTTGGACATGGTGTTGATATATTTGCATGAAAGATTTAATTACTTGGTCCATGGATTAGTACATCTACTACATTGGAGAAAATTAGTGTGCTCGTACCCTCTTCTTTCCTTGTTTCTTTTAGCATTGATATAATTTTTTGAATCTTATATTTTAGGAATGGTTGCCAATTTTTATATCCAATTCTAAAGTACACTCATTTAACTAGTTAAATGTGCATCTCTTTGAGAGCCCTTCTTTGTGAATTTCATGCATTTATTTCAAACATTATTAGGGGGGTTATATCCTTCTTTATGCAGCTTTCCATCCCTAATAACATAAGAAAATAGATCCCTAATACCCTCTTAGATTGTTTTCATGATTCTATTAGGTCTAGGTTTTATTTGGCACTAATCTATCCCTACAACCACCACTTAAAACTAAAGAATTCTCTCTTTTATATGAAATCTGGAAATTAATCTTGATCATAAATCAAATTTCATTTAAATTTAATTAGGTAATATAGATTTAAATCTATCATGTTAGACTTAATTTATTTGGTCACAAGCCTGAAATTTTATTTGAGTTAATTTCTAAATATAATTTGTGATTATCCTAAGTTGTTCTTCATCTTATTTAGCATTTACTTGGGTTATTTGTTATGTTATACAAATTTGGAAATTACATTCTGCATAATAAATCAAATTTTCAGGTTGCCTATTTGCTATTGATTTCATATCTCTTAATAGGTTTAGCAAGTGGTTTTCACCATTTGTTCAAATTTGGAATTTACCTATAATTGCATTATAAAAACCAGATTTGACTTATAGATTCAAGGTGCATATGAATGTCTATCTTTCATTGAATCTAATTGGATTATGCTTCTATTCATTTATTGTTGGAATTTACATGTATGGAGCATCACATTAACATATCATTTACATGTTAAATCCTTTTACTTCACAAGTCTTATCTTGGATTTAATTCACGTGTTCATATTTCTAAGTGTAACGTTGAATATCACATTTCATTTATAATTATAGATAAGAATTACTTCTAAGTCTAAGTTTCTCATTTTGACATATCTTTTGTAGACTTAGTTTCTCTTTATCATTCAATATCTAGGGACAACCCCCTTGGCCTTAAGAATGTTTCATTTATCCTCTTGTGTTTCATTTTGATGAGAATAATTCTTAAGGTAAGTTTTCATAGCTTATCCTATAACTGCAATTAAAGAAAATTTACCTAAAAGATATTCTAAAACAAGTTCATCTTAAGGACTTGTTCATCTAATCCATGAATCAAAAATATTTTATAGAAGAAGATTGAACAAGAATAACCCCAAGGTTAAAAATGTTAATGATAATTTGAGGTTTGAATTTATCCAAGATATAAGGTATTTATTTGCAAGTATCTTAAGACCCTTTAATCCTCAAAGAAATATGGTTGCTTCTTGATTAACTAATTGTTATAAAAAAAATTATTTTTCTGCTATTTCTAGTCAACCCCGTGATATGCCTAAATCGCTCGATAAAATGTCCATATTTTATGGCAATAATGTTATTACTATTGAAAAACATTGGGATGATTTTATTGATTTTATTTAAAGTGAATAAGTTGAACATATTGATGTCCTCTTTAGGTTGTTTTCTTTGTCTTTGAATAAGGATGCATACAAATGGTTTCTTGATTTAGCTTATAATAGCAAGAATACTTTTGATGGTTTTAAAGACACTTTCTTTTCCAGATGGAAAGAAAAAAAGGATAATGGATTTGTATTGAATGTGTTAACCTATGTAAACATAAGTGAGAATGAAAATGTTGATGATGTTGGGTATGTGTTATATTCTTTGCACTAGTAGTAGTGTCTACAATGTGTCGAGTGCGTAGGGGGGTTTGAGGGGGGGTGCAGTGCCTTGAGAATTTTTTTTGCCTCGAGAAACGTGTCCCATTTTTGCCTCGTTTTTCGTGTTGCCTTGACTTTTGTGTCCATTGTTGAGCAGTTTTTCAACACATGGTTTTTGTCGATGGTTTTCTATTTTTGGTTAAGGAATTAGGGTTTTTGACTAATCCAAGTCATTGGTTTAGCGTTTTGGATGTCATTGGCTCTTATATGTATATTGTATTGTAAACAATGTATCATTATGAATGAATATAGAATATGATGGTTTCCCCTGTTTGGGTTTCTAGGGGAAAAATAAATGTGTAATCTTTGTATTTTCCATTGTACTTTTATGTTCTTTTACTGAAAACATGTTTGTAGTAAATATTGTACAAGGTTAAGATCTAAATTTGGTATTGGAGCTTTGTTGGCTTCATGGGGACGCCTTTGTGGTCAAGGGTTTGGCTAGGGACTGTGATAAGACTTGTTATAGTGGGAGATCTGTGGTATTGATTTTCAAGTGAAAAGAAATGGCGAGCAATTCAAAAATGGAGATTGAGAAGTTTAATGGGAAATTTTTTGAGTTGTGGAAGCTCAAGATGGAAGATTTGTCCCCAGATGGGGTGATAGTGTCGCCCAGGTGTCAAACAGAAAGGACAGGTGATGACCAACATGGCACCAACCATGTGACAGGCATGTGCCCTCCCCTCCCTCCCGCACCATGCATTTAACACAGCTCCATTGTAACCAGAGCGCCATTACTCCTAGTGTGCCCTGCTCTGGCCTCTCGTCCCCTCGATGGATCAATTCAATGGATCAGTCTTTACTCTACTCATGTGTGTCCTCTTCCACCAGTGTTATTTGCATCATAAACTTCACCAGTTGTGTTCACAACTTTATTCTCTCTTTGTCGAGTCCTCCAACGGACTGTTCTCTCCCCTGCTACTCCTTAGTGTCCTTAACTTTCTTCCTGTGCTTGCTTGCCCTCACCATGCCTCAGTCATGTAGAGACAACAAGGGAAATCCAAATGTGGCTCGGCTTGGCAACCAAATATACCATGCTTGGCTCTCCATCCCCCACCTACAACCTCTCACAGTTCATCACCCTCCTTGCCAACCTCCTCGGTGTAGTCTGGCCATAGCCTCAACGGTCTTTTGTCCCTCTCCTTTCCCTATGCATGCAGGATCAAATGGTTCGATCTCTTGGGAAACTCTTTGGGTTTCAACCCATGGCCAATCTCAGACTTGGCCTCCACTTCGCAGCCAGCTCCAATCATTCCTCCCAATTCTCCTGTGAATTCGACACATGAGCCTTCGCCAATCCATTCACCTCCAGCCCAAGCTCACCGCACCCAAGATCAGAGTGAAGGTTTCAACGCCAGCCATGGAAATCAACAAGAGTAGCGTCACTCCTATGCAGACTGTGTCTCCTGTACAAAGCTACAAGAAAGCCTTACAATTCTGCAAGGCTTGGCGTTCGAATTACAAAAGGATTTGGACGACCTGTGTTTTTGCCTGGAACTCTTGGACAAGAAGGGGACACAATTCCTTCAAATGATTTCAGCCTTGCATGGATTGTGCAAACCCTCAGATGTGGAACCAAATGCATCATGGAATGAACAACCAATCCTGGTACCAGCTGCGCAGGGGATTCCAGAGGAGGAAGCAGCACCAGACACAGCTCCAACACTCAACACCACCTCACAGGATGCATGGAAATGATACAAGCCTACAACCTTAACTATACAAGTGTCTCTCTACATGGTCAACTGGATGTCTAGATTCTATTTTTCCACTTGTTTCTTTTAGTTATATTTTGTTTGGTTTAAACTATGTCAGTCTTAGCTGAAATGTTAAATCGGTTTCCCGCATGGGGCGATGTTACTTTTGTGGTTAGACGTTGTCTTATGATTGGTATATTGATACTTTGGTTATTGACCTATTAGGATGGCTGAATTGGTTTCCCCTCGGGGAAATTCAGTTATTACAATTTGGGTCAAATTGTTGATGCTGTAATTTTTTTATTTTGGAAGGCTTTTATAGAATCTTACTTACAAAAAAAAAAAGATGGAATATTTGTTGGTGGATAGAGATCAATGGATCGTGGTAGATCCAGGTACTGCACCTACAAGAACTTCAACAGATGACTGAAAAGAGTTGGATCAGAAGGCGAAGAGCATAATCCAACTGTGTCTCTCAGATTCAGTATTACTGAATGTGTTACAGGAAGCTACATCCAAGGATTTATGGGATAAGTTGGGGAATTTGTATCAGTCTAAGTCCCTAGTAAATAAACTATTCATGATAAAGAACTTGTATAACCTGAGGATGAGATATAGAGACTCGGTGGCAGAGCATTTGAATGCCTTCAATACTGTGGTAAGTCAGTTAGTATCTGTTGAGATTAAAATTTTAGATGAAGATAAGTGTATCAGTTTATTTTTGTCTTTACCAAACTTGTGGGATAGTCTGGTTGTGTCCATAGGTAGTAATACAACTTCCTTGAAGTTTTATGAAGTGGTATCATCCTTTTTGTTGGAGGAAATGAGATGGAAGAATATGGAAGGACAAAGCACAGACACATTATTTACAAGAGGATGCTCCCATGAAAGAAATAGATATAAGTTCTCAAGTGGGAGATCTAAGTCTAAGGGTAGATCTAAATCTCCCAGAAAGTTTGTAAAGGTATGTTGGAGATGTGGAAAAAAAGGGCACTACAAGAAGCAGTGTAGATCCAAAGTTCAGAAAAAGAAGGGATCTGAAGAATCTCCTTCTACAGAAGAAAATACCTCCAAGGAAGAAGTATGGGATGTGTACTTGGATTCTTCAAGCACATATGCAGATCATGAGGCATGGTTGGTTGTTAGGTGCATCATTTCATATGAATCCCCACAGAGAGTGGTTCTATGAATATGAAAGGTATGATGGAGGTAATGTTTTCTTAGATGATGACTCGACAACCAGAATCATAGGTCGAGGAAAAGTCAAGTTGAGGCTCATAGATGGAAGGATTAGAACACTACTTGGTGTTCTGTACATCCCAGGATTGGCCATAAATTTGATTTCTGTAAGCAAAATGGATGATGCAGGGGTAAAAACAATATTTGAAAAGGAAACCTGCAGGATGGTTCAAGGAGCAATGGTGTTGTTGAAGGTAGTTTGGTTTGGAACTCTGTATAAGATTAAAGAAATCACTATTAGTGATGGGTGTGATAGTTCCATTATTCCTGATATTGGAGTTGAAGAAGAAATAAATCATATAGTCTCTGGAGAAAAGGTTATGATGTGGCATCAAAGACTGGGGCATATCAGAGACAAGGGTCTTTGACTACTACACAATAAAGGTATGGTTGAAGGTATTTCTAAATTATTTCTGGATTTTGATTTGTGTGAACATTGTATTGGCCCTTGGTTATGGAAGGGAGCGAAGATAAAGGAAGAAAAGGTGAAATGTGAACTGTGCGGAAGACACAGTGACTGTTACTGGGTCAAAGTGAGCAAAAGAGAAGAAAAGATGGAGCGAAGCCCGAGAAAGCAAGATGTTGGACGAGGAGATCAAGGATGATAGATCAACAAGGAAGAAGGATTGTGGAAAACTCAGCAAGTGGAAAAAACCTTTGTTATATTCTTTGGAGCACCGTGTGAGAAGGAAGGAAAGACGGGCTAGTGAAGCCCTGAAAACGCAGGTCAGGTTGACCTAGGGTTCAGACACCTAGGGTTTTGGTATCTATAGTTTTGGACACCTAGGTTTCAACCTAAGGATGTCGGTAAGTGATTGTAATGTATAAATAAGAACCTATATGAGGGAGGAGGGTTTGTTCAGGTTCGAGTTACTCGATATAGTTGTTGTTGGTATGTTGTGAGAGATCATTATTGTGTGAGAGAGAAGTGTTAAGTGTGAGAGCCTTCTTGTATTGTAATATCTTCATTTGGGTGTGAAGATCAACCCTGCAGCTAGGTGCGCAGGAAGTGGGAGAGATAGAGAGAAGAGAGAGATCTGTTGGTTAAGAGCGCAGATCAAAACTGTATGCTTTTATCTTAATATATTATAAAGCATAGTTCTGTGGATGTATCCCTAAAGAGAGGCTGAACCACGTATATTTGGTGTTGTGTGTGATTGGTATTCTATCTTTGTCCTTGATATACTGTGATTGCATTATTATGTTAGATTTGATAAGTATATGTGTAGAATAGATCTAAGTTGATAGGTGATATATGAATGTTGTATTGTTCTGGTATTGGATCCACTTGATATTCCCCTTGGTTGTAGAAACTTCTGTCCTGCAACCCCCCCATAGCTGCTTCGGGTGAGACTGCATCTGCTTCGTAGGTGTACCCAAAAGGGCCAGTAGTTAGGGCTTGTTGGTGCGCTCTTGGATTTGAACCCTGGGTTTGCCCCTGTGCCAACAAATGGTTCCATTGTCGGGACAGGAATCTTCGTGAGGGAATGTCAAGGTGGTTACCATCAAAGACAAAGATTCAAAAGTGGATAGAGGATCAAGAAAAGGACTTCGTTGAAGCCCAGAACAAGAACCCTAATATGAGTACAATGGATTGGTTGGAGAGACATATTTTTACTGATATACATGATATACTCTTTGGAGGAATCCATCGGGAACTATACAAGTGGCTAGCCAGGTTGGAAAATACCCAGTTTGAGGTTAGATCTAGACCTCTTGTAGTTTGGACGTCAGCGTTGATCAAGAAGGTCAAGAGAATTGATAACACTATGTCAAGAGAAGTGGATCATTGGTTCAATAGCACCATTGGAGGCTACATCACCGAGTTTGTTGTTGACAGAGTAGAGTCATATAGCCAAGCCGAGAGATATTTTTTCAAGGAACCCAGAGGAAGATTTTTACACTTTCTGAAGTTGAGAATCAAGATGTTGTTGCATGAGAAGAACATCTTGAAGATACAGTAGATTGGTCAAATCTAAAAAGTCTAATGTTCAAAAATTTAGACAACGACAACGACACAGAGGCTGGACATACGCGCAGTGGGAGAGTGTTCAGAGAAGTTCATCTTGCGAACCTGTTCAAGCATAACTATAGAGACGAGGGTTTCTATAGTGGAGAAGAAGTGGATCTGACTAACGAAGAGCATTCAGAACCCGCTAGGGCAGAGGAAGAGGAAGTCGAAGAACTTCGTCGGGACGAGCCAGAAACTTTAGGAAGTGCACAAACTATTGAAGTAAGTTATATTATCCCTCCTATTGATTCAGTAGTATTAAGAAATCAGAATAATCCAAGCCACCAGAGCATCCAAAGCACCGTCACTAGTAGTCCACCACATACTCAGTCAGGGACCCTAGGAAGATCTATGACAGATGAGATGAGACTCCCTATCTTTAGGGGAGACGGATCTGAAGATCCTGACCAACACTAGTTCCTATGTGAAGCCATATGGAATATTAAGAATGTCACTGATGAAGAAATTAAAAGAACCCAGTTTAGTACTACCCTAAGAGATCGCACACTAAATTGGTACATGAAGATTTTCCAAGGACTTGCGCAGCCTAAGCCACTGAATGAGATCAAGAATGTGCTAATTCCAGAATTTAAGAATCGTAAGTCAGAGTCCCAATGTATTACATAACTAAAGGAGATCAAGCAGAAGGTATCCAAGCCAGTTTGGGAGTTCAATCAGAGATTCAATACCCTAACAGGTCAATTGAATTTTAAAATTACAGATGAGTAGAACAAGGAATGGTTCATTGCTACCCTCTTACCACACATCAAAGTTCCTCTGATGAAGTAGAAGATTACTTCGCAGGCCGAGGTGCTGGAGATCACCATGAATTTAGAATCAACCCCTATGGGAGAATCCATCTTAGGTATGAGTCAGCTAACTAGTTTGTCTTTGCAGGTCAAAGATATGAAGAAAGACAAGGGAAAAGATAAAAGAGAAGACATATGGTGTGTCATATGTAGATCAGAAGGCCATGACAAGGAGAAATTCCCTCTATTCCATGAATACTTGGCCTCTAGAGCCCCGAGCCCTTTGAAGCAAGTCATCTTACCCTGGTGCGAGGTATGCAGAAATAGGCATCGCCCTAGTGAGTGCTATTACATGCAGAAATATGTTCAAACACCCCAAAATTTGTATTTCACGTTCTGTAAATCCATGGGACATGATGATAGGGATTGTAGGGCTTATGATATCATGCATGAAATGTCAAGAGACATATACAAGATTCAAGGCAAAGTACAACAAGAAGGAAACGATGCGCAGTACAACTCCCCTGGGAGAGGAAACTTCAATCCTCATGATGGATTCAAAGGAAGAGGATGAGGGGGAGGTATGGGTCAAGGCCAAGGACAGATCATCTGTTATAACTGTGCACAACCAGGACACTTGGAAAGGGACTGTTAGAACCCTTGCACTACTTGCAGCTACTGCAACTCCTTCGAGCATGTTATTGAATAATGTCCAGCACTGTTGGCTAAAATTCAAGAGAAACAAGGACCTCAACAGAACCCGTAGATGTAGTTGATCAAAGCTGAACCTCGCAGAGAAGACCCTAGATTCACTTTTATTACTAGAGGAGGCGTTGTTACAAGAGATGATAGAATGACCCAAGGGAAGACTACAAAAGATTCAGGAATTAGGAAAGCTGCAGAGAAGACCCAAACCTTTGATGCAAAGAAAGAAAGACAAATATTTGAGGAAGAAAGAAAAGAGTTCAAAGGAGACCGAGGTTCTTCATCAGAAACAAGACCTTAAGTAAGAGAGTATGGAATGCCTCAGGAATTTGATCGGTCTGCTTTGCCAAAAGAAGAAAAAGAGGTAAGAAAGCTCATGGAATTTTCATATACTTGTGTTAAGTTGATTCAGGATGAGAGAGTTTTCAAAGAGCTACAAAATTTAATCAGACAATATGAGCTAGGAAAGATAGACCCCTTACTGAATAGGGCAGTACACCAAATCTGTTAAGCCCTAATATTGGCTCATTGCCCCTTAATTGGGGCATATTACATTAGTAATGTTATTTTATTTATGTCAGCTTTATTCCATTAGTTGTAATTATACCTCCTAGTCTCTTATATATACCAACGATACATTTTCATTTGGAATCATCTTGGAATTGTACATTTATGTGGGCATAAGGAGGTTTCCCCCTCGAAGAGGCTTATTATCTAAATTTCTCTCTTTTTCAAGGCGTTGAGTACTTATTCTGAGGTTTTTCTATGCTATATTGATATTTGGTTCTTAACATATGGTATCATAGCTCAAGGTCTTGGGGTTTCACTGCTACATCTGAGACACCTTGGCATTTTCGCTATAACTTTTTTCTACAACGTTTCCGAAGGAATGACTTGGAGGATATTTAGTAGACGGATCAAGGTACGTTGGGTTAAAATTGCAGCTCCTGAGGCCTTATAATTTTGGAGATACAGCCTGTGCACAATAGGGTTCTGGAATCATCCTGAACTGAGTCATTGCAGAATTTTTGCTATAAAAATTTTTCTGTAACGTTTCAGAACCTACACTCCAAAGAATATTCATAGAAATTAGTAAGGTATCTGTGTAAAAATTTTAGCTTCTGGGTCGTCTTAAATTTGTAGATACACCCTGTGGAAGATAAGGTATCTGACTAGTCCTATTGACTAGTGTCAAGAAGGTGTTCTAGGTAAAACAATCATAACTTCTTCCTAGAGTATCCAAATTGAGTGAGACTAGTTGCATTGGATAGTGGACAGTCAGTAGTATTACTGGCATGAGTTTCAAAATTTTATATCAATTATTTTGTGTGGGGCACGCTATACAAGTGACATCTCCCAGAAAGGCCAAAAATCAACAAGTTGTGGGGAAGTTACCGTAAATTCCATTTGGCACATCCATTTTTTATCACACCTGTGGAATTGCAGAGAAGAAATATCATAGAACTACAAAAAATAAAGTTTCATACCCAGAAGGGCCGAATCTTTGGATATGTAGTAAAAGAAATATTGTCAAGCAGAACCACCTCAAAAACAAGGTTCAAAAGTGATACTTGGCCAACATACCACCCAAAAAGGGAACTTCTACACCAAATAAGCCTCCAAATAATCCTACATGTAATCTTGATGAAGGTGAAGAAATGCACAGGGACATAAATTATTTACAAAAGAATACAATAACAAAATATGAACTACAAGAGATGATGGAGGGTTTAAAAGGGGAGATCATGGAAGGATTGAAAAATTTCATAATAGAGAGGACACTTGAAAGTGAAAATGTATCCCATGAAATTCATGATGAGGATAAAAGGAAGGTGAATCAAGAATGGAGAAATTCCAACTTTGGGTTGAAGACCAACCACGTTGCTAAGATCGATATGAGGAATTTTGATGGCAAGGACCCAATCACATGGATACTTTAGATGGAGCAATTCTTTGATCTACATAATGTTCCACATACACAAAAGGTACAAATTGCTTCTTTATAGAACCCAATCAATTTGTATGGTATCGATGGATTTGTTCTCGCAAATCACTCGTCACTTGGACAATTTTCACAGAAGAAATGATAGCACAGTATGAGGATACAAGGAACAATACCTTATTTAGCCAATTGATAAATCTCAAGCAAAAGGGTTCAGTTACAAAGCACATTGAGAACTTCCAAATATTGAATATAAAGGTAACTGATATTCCAGATGAGCACTTGATTGATGTATTCATAGGAACTTTAAAGGATAACATTCAACACGAGGTTCACCTTTGGGAACCCAAATCATTTTAGAATGCATCTAAGGTGGCAAGAAATGTTGAAAGTAAAAATATG
>JASDQU010102891.1:699304-719899 GCA_032191745.1 Picea mariana | reverse complement strand
GCTGAAGCTCATTAGGAGGTTTCCCCCTCGAAGAGGCAAGTGAACATGAGAGGATCCCTTCCATAATAGGATCCATTGTATGGTGTTGCCCTACCTCAAGGGTTTGGTAATAATAAAGTGTTGTTTCTTCTATCTTGCTCTATGGATCTATTGTGTATTCAGTAATTGTGTTGATTATATATTCAGATCTGATTCAGGTTCTTAACATTATGTCCTTCTTCAAGGAAGGTCATGTACCAACAAAATACCTGATCGAGGATCAAGTAGCCCTAGGACTTTTTCTGGGGTCTTATCCACCAAGGTCCAAGACCAAGGATCAACCCATGCCACAGGCATGGGTACCCTGGACATTTCCAGGGGCCCTAGGCTTATCTAGGGGCTTTAGCTGCTTGGTCCTAGACCAAGAACTCCAGTGATATACCGGGGGCCCTCTCAGGGGTCTTTACTGCTTGGTACCAGACCAAGAACCCCAGTCATGTACTGGGGGCCCTCTCAGGGGTCTTTACTGCTTGGTACCAGACCAAGAACCCCAGTCATGTACTGGGGGCCCTCTTAGGGGTCTTATCCACCAAGGTACAAGACCAAGGATCAACCCATGGCTCAGGCATGGGTACCTTGGACATTTCCAGGGGCCCTAGACATATCTAGGGGCTTTAGCTGCTTGGTTCTAGACCAAGAACCCCAATCATATACTGGGGGCCCTTACAAGGGTCTTTTGCTATGGCACTGACTGTTTGGTCCCAGACCAAGAAACCCCAGGGGTGCACTTGGGGGCCCTAGGTCTCAACTAGGGTCTTTTCCATCCTCTTGGAGAATGGCCCTTGCAGCTGCAATAAATTTAACAGATATATTCAAAGAGTTTCACCCCACATGCACAACACGCTGTGAAGAATAGGGAAGATGTGCCATTAAAGGGAAAACTTTAGCCCAAGACACACAGGTCGTCTTACAGCCCACCATTTAGCCCAAAAAATCTGCCATACCTGCATGTTTCAAGCACTCAGATGCAGAATTTTGCAGGAGATGAAGTATTTTTTATGTTTCTCGAAACAAAAGTTTTTAAAACCCAAAAGGGAGTGACGAGGTGCTCAACTCACCAAAAATCTACTTACTTAGCAAAAAGAGACACAGTCTGATCTTTTTATAGTTCTCGAAATAATTTTAGAGACAAAAGTGGGGTACTAAGAGAAAACTTTCGTACTCTAGCAGTTGGAAGTCGAGCAGTCATAGATAGAGGTATTTTTCTGATTTTTGTTACAAACACAATAAAGAAGTATTTTCCTCCCATGTCTATATTAACTCCCATAGATGATTTCATTATAAAAAAATTCAAAAGCAACATTTATAGATGAGGCTATACATCGAAATTCCAAAATCAACCTCTATAGATGAGGCTATATATCCAAAATCAACGTTTATATATGAGGTTATATGTGCCAAAATAAAACATGAGTTAGAGCCTAATACATATCCATCTCATCTTCATCATCATCAACAAAAATAGAACATGATTCATGTACAACAGAAGTGGAATATCCAAAATCATCTTTTATATGAGGTTATATGTGCCAAATACATATCCATCTCATCTTCATCATGATTATAAAAAATAGAACGTGATTCTTGTACAACAGAAGTGGAGTGTGGATTGGAAGAATAGCGAGCTCCACTTCTACCTGCATCACCACCAATATTAAGAGCAGCAAGAGAGAGTTCCAAGTCTAAGCTTTCTTGATCCACATCCCAGTGTTTGAGGAATGAGTGAAAGGAAGAGCTTTTTTATAGGAAAAGAGAGGTTAGGATTTCTAGAGATTTCTCTTTTTTTCAAATGAATGTAAAAATGAAGTAGGTTTAGAAACAAATTGGAGGTTAATTTGTCTTCATTTTTCATAGATTAGAGGTTTTTAGATTTCCTATGGGTTCCACTCCCCACATGGTTGCCTGGTTGTGTCAATTTTTGTTCTAATTTCAGATCTGGAAATTACTTCAACAGATCTAAGTAACTCAACAGTAAACCCTAGAGCTGTTATCACTGAACAATTTTACACTGAAATTATGACAGAAAATTACGGCAGTGGAAACAACAAGATCAGAGAGAGATCATCCATACACATGAGACAAAAAATTTTGTTCTGTAAACTGTCAAATTCAGAATTTCCTGAGGGAAAAATCAGCCCTCCCAGTAGTCACAAAAACACCAAATCTGAGGACAAAACCAGTCCTCTCATAAACAACAAAAATTAGCAAATTACTCGGGAAAATTCCCAACTTACAAATATGTTGCAGACCACCTGTACGGTCTGCTGATGTCAACTTGTACGGCCCTGCTAAATTGCCCATAAACTCACACGTGCGGACCTGTTTTCCTTCCTCACACGTGTGGACCTGTATGGACTGTCACATGTGTGAACTGTACGACCTATTCACACGTGCGACCTGTTTTACCCTCACACGTGCAGCTGTTCAGCCTGCTCACACATGCAGCCTGGCTTTACCTTTCCCCTCACACGTGCAACTGCTTCTCTCTCCTCTCTCACACATGTGGACTCACATGTGTGGCTTCCTTGGCTGAAAACATAAACAAAATATCCAAGAAACCTTAGGCTACATTTGCCAAAGTTGCAAAATTACCCTTGCTGAAATTTCCAAGCTCCTAGCACAAGTGTTCATTCACTTATGCTAACTCCATAATGACACAATGAGATGTCACAATCTCTCCTCTCCTTTTTATAAGAGTCTAATGTGAGTTTAGAAGCCCTTATCTTACTCTAGGGAGTCCTCCACTAAAATCAACATTAAATTAGAATATTTTATTCCTCCTTGTGGGTGTGAAGCCTTAACACAAGCCCACAAAGCCCATCACCAAACCCATGAAGCCCCAACACAAATCCAAGGGCATTTTCACCGAAACGAAAAGTGTAATCAGTGCCATCGAAGATTCCCACATGCCCGTCACCAAGGCCACTTGTGGGAATACCTTCCGAAGCGACAAATACATCAACACTCCCTCTTAGTGAGGGAGATATTCTCACCCACTCCAGTATCACCTGGAGTAGCTTCGTCTCCCACACTGGAAGTGGCTCTGCTTCCCACACTAGATCTACTACCACAATTGCTCTCCACTCCACATGATTTGCTACTCCCTCTATCATCGAAGTCACCGAAGCAAGTCCTGCTGTATGGCATGGTTCCTCCTTGGAAGACATGTTGCTCCTAGAATCCTCTCGCTTATGAGCTTCCTTCCTGACTTCCTCTACCCATGACACCTTCCTGACAGCCTTGGAAGATTCCTCTCTCCCACTCCCTTGGAATGACTGACTCTCCCTCGAGCCTGCTAACTCCCTTTGAATCTGCTGACTCCCTCTGAAGTCGGGCTCTCTCTGAGTCTGCACAACCTTTAGAGCTACCTGCTCCCTGTTCACTGTCACTCTGCTACTGCTGGCCATAGCTTGCATAGGCTGTCCCTTCAACCTATACAGGTTGCTCTCTTTAACTCCAAGAACCACTGCAGTGTCTGAGCTAGATCCTCTGGGTATGAATAGCACTTGTGTCCATCCCAGAACAAAACAACATAGCCCTTTTCCTCAATCGATGAGTTTAAGATCACACTCCTGAGTTCTGGCACCCATAACACATTCGTCACCCTCAACACATCTCTTGATTCCATTTGGCATCGTACTCTAGATCCCTGCATTGCATGCCTGGTCCCCATACCAAGCTCCACGCACATATCTGAGTCAGTCTCTGTGAAGCTCTAAAACAACTCTCGTGCTTCTGTCATATGACATGAGGCTCCACTATCCACCAACCGGGTCCCACTACCAGAGACTGTACCAGAAAGGGCAGAGACCAATAAGAACTCCCTCTGAAGCCTCTTTGCAACCTCATCAATCTCTGCTCTTGATGCCTGCTGCTTCCTTCCCCTTCTCTTCTGCTGTGGACACTGTGAAGCATAATGACCAAACTCATGACAAGCAAGACACTTGACCTTGCTAAGGTCCTTCTTCTTGCTCGGCTCTAGAGATGCCTCTCTCTCTGGAGAACCACCTTTTCCGCCCTTCTTGGTATTAGCAACTAGAGCCTGGTTCTCATCACTGCTTCCTTTTTGCTTACCATTCCTGGACTTTAACCGAGCCTCCTTCTGAGTGCAATCCGTCCATAGTCTGTCAAAATCTGGCAACTTCTCTTGTGCACATATCCCCTGCATAAATTGTTCCCTAAACCCAGGAAGTCCACTCAATTGCACTTTCTCTAACTCAACATCTTCAACTACCTCACCAATAGCTACAAGTTGATCACGAATATGAGTGATCCTCATGAGGCAGCTAACCATCGTGTTTGAACTAGACATCTCAACAACTTGGAGTTGGTGCTTCAAAATCAATTTTTGGCATGCATTCCCACATTGGTACAAACCCACCAAAGCGTCATACATCTCTTTAGCTATCTTCTTCTTGGAGATACGAGGAATCATATGATCCTTCATGGAGTCCAACAACACCCGCTTGGCCTTCACTTCCTTCTTATGAGCTGCCAATTCCTACGGATCACTGGGACTTGGAACCACACCCTCAACATACTCTTTGAGGTCATTCTCCTCCAAAAGGAGAACCCTAGCCTTCCATGTCTGAAAATTTGTTGCCCCTTTCAACCTTTCCTTAATCTTCAAAGTGTTCACCATTGTGACCTGTCTAGAACAAGAAACATAAATCTACAAGAAAAAATCTGTTTTTCAACCAATTTGCAGCTTCTTATGTCTCAAGATAACCCTTCTCTCTCTTCAAAGCCTCAACTCTAATACCATGTCAATTTTTATTCTAATTTCAGATCTGAAAATTACTTCCAAGTGACTCAACAATAAACCCTAGAACTGTTATCACAATGTCTTACATGTTCACAGTTTCGATGAGCCTCCCCTCTTTTGGTTCAAGTTTCAGAGGTTCATGATCCAAAAGATTTGTAGAAACTTTTGGCCATCCAGATTGGGACATAGTAATGAATGAAGGATATCTTTCCTTAATAATGAATGATACTTGAGATCTTGCACCTCTTCTGAAAGGAAGAAAACTTGTTAGTTGTAAATGGGTGTATAGAATTAAGTATGCATAATATGGAAGTGTTGAAAGACATAAGGCTTGGTTAGTTGCCAAAGGATTTTCTCAAGTTGAAGGGTTTGACTATAATGAAACCGTTTTCCCCATAGCCAAAATTAATTCCATTTGCTTTGTTTTAGCCCTTGATGTCTCACATAAATCTTAGAGCTAAGTGAGAAGTGTTTTCTCTTCCTAGTAAGATCTTCCTTGACGAAGATCTCACCAGAACACAGGTTGTGGAGCTCAAACGATTCAGGGAGCTAGTTACAACAACATGCCAGGTAGGGAAATGGGCAGTCATCAGGAACCTCAGAGCAGTCATTCAAGACTCTTTTCCACCTGGTTGGGAACCTCCATCTAGGGCTTGTATGTGATGAACCCATTGAGAGAGGTGACAGGGCGCTTACATTTCCATTAGTTGTTGGAATGGAAATGGGTCTTTTTGGTCATCGCTAGGTGTACTATATGATGCTCTTAGGTCGTCAGACATCCTATTCATCACTGAGATGCATGAGATTCCGGTTCGACCTCTCCTAGACATTATAGGATACTATAAGTTTTCATCATGTAGACTGGAGACGGGGAGCTCGTGGGGTATCAGAGGTTCAGGTTTATGTGGGTTTGGGTTCGAGGTGTTTCCCCTCTCCCTAGGGAAATTTATGTTGCATTCTGTTACTTCTCTCAACTTCTTTGTCATTTTCTATTCATAATGGGCCTGACAAGGACCCCTTTATAGATTTGTATTCTAGCATCACTTAATACTCAACGTTTGGGGAGGTTATCCTTCTAGGTGAAGATCCCTCCAAACTCCTTTGCACGAGCGGTCAGAGCACGTGTTATGCATCCAGGAGGTAGATCTAGAGTCCGTGGGGATTCATCTAATGTCCGGCGATGCGTTGGGGCCTTTCAAAGTCTATGGTCAATACCTTTTGCACTTAGGGGAATTTCAGGAGTTGTAGATTCTGAATGGGCTCCCATGTTTCCCAGATTCTCGCTTTTTCTTGTGTCGACCTCAAGGCGGAGGTGCGAGTGTTGTTGATTATGTCCTCCCTAGTGAGAATTTACTCCCCTTTATTCGTCACTTCTCTGTTTCCCCCATCCCCCTCGTGGACCATGCTCTTCTTTCCTTCTCTCTCCGGGCTGATACCCCCCCTTCTGCCAATCCCCCCCCGCCCCCCAAGGGCCCAACCCATACTACTTTTCGATTTGATGAGGGGGGACTCAGACACTTTTTCTACCCATTTGTAATGTCCCCACTTTGGGACATCATCACAGGGCAGAGATTTATGATGACCAGAGTAGCTAGATGGATGCTATAGCGAGTACAGGGGTATTTGAGAGGCATGGTGGGGTCCAGCTTGCATTGATGATCATATTTCATCATTATGAGCCATTCCGCACAGGTTGGCTTTGGTTTCGTTGCATTCTGACGATTTCCATGATTTTGACTATTTTGAGCTATAAGTCGATGGAATTCACTGAAGAGGTCATTTTGGGCACATTACTTGGAGGAACCTCTCAATGTAATAGCTCATTGGAATCGGGAGGAGCAACACTACAGGATGGCTAGAAGTGATTTTCAGTGGCCAGGGAAGCCACAAGGAGAGATAAGGTGTTTTTCAGAGATAAAAAGGTTAATTAATTAATTAAAGTGATTTAATTAATTAATTAAATATTAATAAAATGAAAGTCACTTTGGAGGGACAAGGTGAGCCAAAACTATAAAGGAAAGGCAAGGGCCTCTTCTCAAGGATTCATGTATGATCTTATTTTGATTTCTGGCTTCTAGCTAGTGAGCTCAACATTGGGGGTTTTGAGGGTTTTGACTTAACAAACCCTAGAGGACGATTCGGTGGTGAAAGATTCCACCTAGCTTGTCCCAAGCTTGGTCTCGGAGATGCAATACTCTCCCACACCATTCTAGTCAGATCTACATTAGTGCAGGATGTTCTACACAACCACAGGCACAGGAAGAGGAGGAGGGCACACCATTGGGGGTTTCCAGCAAGGGGGGTGCCCCATCTTTGGAGAGAGATTCGTTGTAGGAGATTGGCAGGGCCGTTGAGGATTCTATCACTTGGGTTTTCATTACAGGGCCTTGGACATTAGATCTAGTGCTTTCTGAGATAGTTTTATGGCTCAGATTATTTCTTGAGCAGTGGGGCGAATTGAAGAGGAGGAGGGCATTTTTGAGATCCAGATCTACTCTGTTTGGAGGGGTTACACTTCAGATCTGACCTTGAGACTTCACCTATTGACTTGCAGTGTCCCGATCTATATTTCTAGAGAGTTTCAGAGCATTTGGAGGCCTCCTTCAGCAGGGCCGAATTATCTAGGGCTTCAGTCATCTAGTGGAGCGCACCATTCAGTGGGGGATTTCAGATCTACAGAGATTGAGAGGGATCTTGGAGATTCGGGCACCTGGGTTGTTCTTACCATCAACCGATCTATCAGTTGGCATATTTCTTAGGGTGATTGGACACTTTTGGCAGTAGGGCCGAGTTATTGAGGGTTTCAGCCTTCTATTGGAGCGTGGCATTCTTCAGCTGGAGAGTTTGGCATTCGGATCTGCTTGTATTGATCTTAATTTCTTATTTAGCCTTTAGAGGCATCTTTTGTATTAGCGAGAGCATTTTGTAGCAGCTCTTATCTATTGTCTATCTTCTTGACCATCTGTTGAGCATTCCAGATCGGCATCTTCATTGTAGCAGGTTTCTCTATTTTATGAATAAAGAAGATTTGAGATGTTTTGTCTTGTCTATCTTATTGCATATGGTTGAGGTATGTTCCATGGTTATCTCTTTCTGTTATTTGCTGCATACACACATATAAACACATCTAAACAAATAGATCAACAAACTGTTTGACGAAATACCACAACCAGAAAAAGTTTTAAAAAGACACCAAAACAGTGATGATCCTTGCATAATGGCTTGGGATCATTACAGTGGTATCAGAACTTAGATTCCTGCCAGCCAGTGGGAATTAGCACATGTATGCAGAGCCATAGAGGGGTCTTCCATAAGAAGAGATGAATATTAGGTTTTTTTCTAGAGAGACTGTACGTCGTAGATGGGAATATTTCTATGACGTTAGTGAGAAAACTAGGGCTCAAGTAACATTCCAACAGTATTTATCCATGAAAAATCCTAGGTGGAGCACAGATGAGATTACATTCTGGGTCAATAAGGCAGTGGAATACATGGCATGGGAGGAAGCACGAAGAAACTTCACACCCATTAGGAGCACACAACTTTGCTACAGTTGTAAGGTGCCTTGGGAACCAAATCATAGGTGTAGGGGTAAGGGTAAGAAGCATATCATTGAGGTACACTATGATAGTGATGATGAGGATTCAGAGCAGTCGGATGATGACAGTGACTTTGGCACAGAGGCTAGTGATGGTGACTCTACTTCAGAGGATAGTGATGATGACTTTACTTCAGAGGATAGTGATGATGACTCTTGGACATGGGCTAGTGAGGCTTGCACGCTTGAGGAGGATGATGACCCTTGTGTAGTGGATAGGTAGCTGGATGGGCAGGACAATGGCACCAGTGTAGCAGTAGACTTATCACATACCATTGATGACCTTACGCCTCAACAGAGGGGTGACACTGGTGAGGAGTCACACGTGTTAGCACCTGGAGATGATGAGCTTCCTATGGGGGGCGTGACACATCTGTCACATGTTCAGACACCCATGATAGCCACGTCACATGAGGAGATCAGTGGCACATCAGGTATGATGGATGAGCCTAGTGTGAGGGATGCACACCATGGACAGGTAGACCCACAGATTCCGGAGGAGGTACAGGACGTATAGGCAGTTGACCTCACACATATAGGTCAGCTAGAGGAGATGGAGTCACAACTATTGGAGACTCCATTGGTTGAGCAGATTGCAGAGGCTGACAGGTGGATGGAGCACGTACTTCCAGGATCAGATTGCATTGATGAGGATGCACACTTTAGTATTCAGGATGACCATAGCATGTGTCTGGACACAGCTATATGGGATCCAGGCGCAGATAATAGTTGCAGGCTGAGTGCACAGGAGGATACAACTGCTCATACAGGATACAGTGTGAGTCAGGGGGAGATGGCGTCTAGTGATGGGATGTAGTGGCATACAGGAGTACCTAGTGGCACAGTAGACAGCAGGCAGTTCAACACTTTATCTTCTGCAGAGAGTGTTGTTAGTGATGGCATTAGCAATGAGAGGCATGAGGGGGTACCCCGGCATGACTATGATCAGGAGTCACACCACTTAGAAGCACAGTTGAGAGTTAGTGAGGCTATGATCATGGCAACCACTAGATGTATTGATGACATGCATACAGTGATGGCAGATTACTGTTGGAGAGCATCAGAGGCATGGGGTAGCTCAGATGGAGGATTTTCCATGGATGATTTTCACACTCTCAGGAAGAGAGTGTCTATGATGAGGACTGACTACCAGCAGTTGTTGAGAGACAGGGACTACCTACTGGGGATTAGCGAGTTGTATCACAAGGCCTTGAGGGACCAGGAGTTGGAGGTAGACTGACTCACTCAGGGGTGGGAGAGCACTTGAGGATTCTTGAGAGGCACACAGACAACCCTTCAAGAATCAGAGTCTAGATCAGATGAGCTTCTTGAGGAGATTTGTCAGAGATCCACTTCATCTGTCTTAGTGGACACTCAGATGTATCAGTCAGTCACGTTGACAGAGGGTGTTGATGATCTAGTAGAGGAGCACCAGTTGATGGGGGACACTTCCATTTGTGTCTTGGGAGTGGTTGATCTCCATATAGAGATTGATCCAGCCATACGCCCAGGATCTGTGATGCAGCATGAGTCTACGGGAGCTGACATGAGTATGCCGGAGGATACAGTGATGAGTGGTGGAATTCAGAGGGGCATAGTGCCTTGCAGGGAGGAGACACACNGGGTGTTGATG
Organism: Picea mariana; assembly: GCA_032191745.1. Lineage (NCBI taxonomy): Eukaryota > Viridiplantae > Streptophyta > Pinopsida > Pinales > Pinaceae > Picea > Picea mariana. Next base: position 709,864 of record JASDQU010102891.1, on the reverse strand, counting down.
ATCTAGTAGAGGAGCACCAGTTGATGGGGGACACTTCCATTTGTGTCTTGGGAGTGGTTGATCTCCATATAGAGATTGATCCAGCCATACGCCCAGGATCTGTGATGCAGCATGAGTCTACGGGAGATGACATGAGTATGCCGGAGGATACAGTGATGAGTGGTGGAATTCAGAGGGGCATAGTGCCTTGCAGGGAGGAGACACACCTAGGGGAGCATGCAGATGTCACTCTTTTGCAGCAACACCTAGTTATGAGAGATAACCTTCACCATATCAGTAGTTGCATGGGCGATGACAGTTGGAGGTTGGTTGAGCAGCAGTTGGAGGAGTTACTTCAGGTTGTACTGGATGGTTGGGATTCAGTGATGACCACAGGAGAGCATCTTTCATGGATACCGATGGACGAGCTCCTAGTCGAATCCCGGGGATTGACCAAAGCCCGTGATGCCTTCCAGTCCTACAGTCAGCTGCAGATGTCTCTATTAGCCTGTCCTGATACTTTTATCATAGACAACAGCATGAGGAGGGATAGGCCGTGGCTGGGGGCATGGAGAGTGAGTAGCCCGAGACTACATGACATGAGTACTTTTACGACATACAGCAGGTCAGAGGTGGACTGTGTTAGACAGACACTTGAGACTTGGTGTGTGATGGTGAGCATCATAGACCAGGAGATGACAGATGAGCGCCGAGGGCTTCCAACAATGATCAGACCAATACAGGAGCAGCTAGTAGAGATTGGAAGTGATAAACTTCCAAGTTTGCCATGGGATCTGGGAGTACACTTGGTTAGCAAGATATTTCACTACTTGATGACTCAGGTGGCACCCGGGAGCCACACACTCCCCCTCGGGTTGGTTTAGAGGGAGCTTGCAAGTACTTGTCCTGTGGGGCGAGACCTTTCCTCCCTCGTGATCATCATGATAGGGCATGGATATGTTTGGACAGGTACTTCTTCTACAGAGGTGTCTAGGCCGATACAGTTTCTGGGCAGCAGGTTCAGTGGTCACAGGTATTTCAGCTTGAGGATCCAGGCGAGGAGGAACCAGTATGTATGCAAGGGACAGATAGTCGTGGTCAGAGTAGTGCAGTGTCGGCATGAGGCTCTTCGACAGAGGTTAGCATGGGACCCAGGGATTGCAGGATTGAGTAGTTCATTGACTGACATGGGAGAGTGGACCATTGTAGGGGAAAGTTATTCTAACTTTCCATTGAGCTTCAGTGTTGAGAGGAGCGCACCGCTTGCGGGTGTCTCACGGAGGTCTTGCAGTACCTCATTCTAGCATCAACATGTGTAGTTGATGGAGGCCGTGTGGATCTTGGTAGAGATTTGGAGGATGGATTCATTCCGAGATGAGGCCATGTGTCATGTACAGGAGGTTCACAGGATTGATATCTTTCAAGACTATGCTTCGCAGAGTATTACAGTTCACTTCCTGATATGGGATCCAGGGGGTGGAGTGTACTATTGTTCGTCTTTGGATGGGTTCGGCTATGTATCCCACAGGTGGACATGGGATCCTGGTATTTTATTTGAGATGATTTGGTTATTGTTTGAGGACAAGCAATTTTCTAGCAGGGAGGACTGTAATGTCCCCACTTTGGGACATCATCACAGGGCAGAGATTTATGATGACCAGAGTAGCCAGATGGATGCTATAGCAAGTACAGGGGTATTTGAGAGGCATGGTGCTATAGCGAGTTTCAGAGCATTTGGAGGCCTCCTTCAGCAGGGCTGAATTATCTAGGGCTTCAGTCATCCAGTGGAGCGCACCATTCAGTGGGGGATTTCAGATCTACAGAGATTGAGAGGGATCTTGGAGATTTGGGCACCTGGGTTGTTCTTACCATCACCCGATCTATCAGTTGGCATATTTCTTAGGGTGATTGGACACTTTTGGCAGCAGGGCCGAGTTATTGAGGGTTTCAGCCTTCTATTGGAGCGTGGCATTCTTCAGTTGGAGAGTTTGGCATTCAGATTTGCTTGTATTGATCTTCATTTCTTATTCAACCTTTGGAGGCATCTTTTGTATTAGCGGGAGCATTTTGTAGCAGCTCTTATCTATTGTCTATCTTCTTGACCATCTGTTGAGCATTCCAGATCGGCATCTTCATTGTAGCAGGTTTCTCTATTTTATGAATAAAGAAGATTTGAGATGTTTTGGCTTGTCTATCTTATTGCATATGGTTGAGCTATGTTCCATGGTTATCTCTTAACGTTATTTCCTGCATACACACATATAAACACATCTAAACAAATAAATCAACAAACTATTTGACGAAATACCACAACCAGAAAAAGTTTTAAAAAGACACCAAAACAGTGATGATCCTTGCATAATGGCTTGGGATCATTACAACATCTTCGCCAAATGCTCCCCTCTAAGATCCAACTCTCCTTAATTGATTCTGCATCTACCAAGTACACTTGCTTTTCGTCCATCATTTGGGATGTAGCCCTCAAGTCTTAGCCTTACTCCACCCATCCCGCTTCCACCTCCCAAAAACGCAACTCCTACCCTATGAACTGATGGTATGACAAGGAATGCAAGGATCTACAACGTCAACTTCAACACACATTCACCAATGCTCACCTCTCTTACCCCAACCTCAAAGCTTCCTATCGTCGTTTCCTTTGTCGCAAGAAATGCTTCTTTGTTTCTATGAGGAGACGAGACTTATGTACTTCCCTTACTCACTCCCCTAAATAGTTCTAGTGCATGATCTTCCCTTGCCGCTCTCACCACCCATCCGACGTTAACCCCAGTTCCATGTTCTCTCACATATCCACTCCTTGTGATATTATTCCTGGATAGCTCCAGCTTCAGGTTACCTCTCCTCCCTTTTTCGTGCTTCTTATTCTTAGACAGTGACATCAGAGAGGCTGTTTGGGTGATGAACAACAACAAAGAAGCATACGAGGAAGGTTTTCATCGAGAGTTCTTTAAGCACGGTCTTCGTGCTCTGGTTTTTCACTTGGGTGATCTCTTCAACCATGTGGTCCATATAGGTTTTCCATTGGCATGGTCACATCATATCATTTACCCCGATACACAAATCGGGCCCCAACTTAGATCCCAACAACTACAGGACCACACATTTGTCTATGTAGATTTCTATGTGGACCACCACACACATGCACTAGCGGATTGCCCTTCTCTTTTTTCTTTAATAAATTTTCCTCAACTTGGATTTGTCTTCCTTGAGTAGGATTTGTCTTGCCCTTTTTATATTCTTCCCAGTGTGAGTGTTAGATGTGCCTTTGTACCTTCTCTGATCAAAGTAGACCCTCGGTGGCTTGATTCGATTGATTGCTAATGCTTCGAACCTAGTGGTTGCTCACCATGAATGGACAATGATGGTGACTCTATTCTTATGGTTCATGACATGGCTTTCGTTTACATGATTCTTCTCATAATGTTACACTAGTTTGTTCTACAAAAGGTGGCTCACATAGGTCGACTACAAATCTTCCTTCGCCCAATGGCTCACATAATGGAAACTCTCTATTCGGTGGCTTCCCTTTTTGCGACGACTTGTGGCTTATCTTCATGGGTTGCAATAGTCTTTGTATGTGCAGATTTCTACGCAGACTACCACACACGCATTGTCAACTTTTTTTTTGTTAGTTTTTGATGGAATACCTTGCTGGAAACCCCCAAGTACTTCCCCACTTCGTGGATGGTAAATGGGTTAAACCGCTGACCTTGATTATGGGGCCTAACCCCAAGAAGGAACAAGAGATTTGAACCCTTGACCTCCTCCGTTGGGAATAACTTCATGTATGGCTCAAAACCATTTGAGCTAACCCTTGGGGCTCACGCATTAGCGGCTTATCATTCTCTTTTTCTTTTTAATAAAGTTTCCTCGACTTTCCCTTTTTATCTTTTGTCCAATGTGTGTGCTAGCTGTCCCGTGGTACCTTCTCTTATCACAACAGCCCCTCGGTACCTTCTCTGGTCACAACAGTCCCTTGGCTCCTTCACCTGCTCCCTCAGCTTCTTCTCTTCATCGTGGCTCTGATACTACTTTGTTTTCACACATACAGGTGTGGACAGGAATACACATTAGAATGAGAAAGAGTGGATTCATTCATTTCATTAAAAGATGCAATGTTTCATTACATAGTACGAGAAGAGGGGTATGTTATGTAGCTCCAAAATTCCTAAATAATAACCACTACATTAATTAGTATATTAAATGCCTCACTATTACATCAATTTATTAGTGAGATTTTATTATATGTCTAAGTTCTAATAAGTCTAATTGCCAAATTTGACCATTACGTGTAACAAATTATTGTTGCATAAAAGGATGATCCAAGGGTGCTAACATGGGTCAGATGACACGTACGAAGGACCTAGCTCATTGATTTTGTACAGTAGGAAAATTTAATTACAAATAACACATACTGCATACACAAAGCAAGGGGGTATACTACACAAAGGAAGAATTGAATTGCACACATTTTTATTGAGGCTGCAATGGCTGTGAAATCTCTCAAAAGTGGTACACAACAAAGTGGCAAGCATGCACAGAGCACTATTAGAGCCTTGCTAAGCTTACACTGTGAAAACTGAAGGGTGAGTAAAATGTGTAAATTGGTATAGTTGATATCCACCAGTAATTAGCCTCTAATATGAAAAGATCAAGATGTATTATTATGAAGAATGGCTACGAGGAAAGATCTTCCATTCATTGAAGGATATGCTACTTCAGTTTATTAAGATACTATATGATATTCTTTAATTATAAGATATGTAAGGAGGAACACGTTGATGTCTGAAGATACCTTTATGGCCAAGGACAAGAGGTAGCACTTAGGGTGGTTAAAGCACCTGATGTAGTAAGTTGTTACTATTTTGCAATGAATGAAATAAGGAAATTCCATGCCAATCTGTGTATATATGTTGTATTTTGTGTAATGAATATGGAATCTATTGATTACCCCTAAATCACTTGTCCAACTGTCAATTGTAAGGCTTGGGCAATCTTCAGTGAGGCTCGATATTCTTGACAATTATCAAGCTAAATGTCTTCTCGACAAGGAAATTAATGTATTACAACACTATCTTTTGGAGATTTAGCTAAATTCATGTTTGAGAACTGCAATTGATAATACATTTATTTATATATCAATAGTTCATCTCTTAGAGAGATTGCTTTTCATTTGTTGTTTAGGCTTTAGGTCAATGTTTATGTATTCCACTGTGCTAATACATCATTCCTGGAGTATCTTTCCTTCAATATCATTTTGAAATGGTCAACGATGCAGTTTTTGAATAGCCCTTTTATTGGATTTTACTAATTTTATTTCTGTGATGGGCAGACAATGGATCAGTTTTTCAATTTCAACTTGCCCACGAGGTTTCCACAGCTTAAGGGTCTTCTTACTGGTTTTGACAATGCGTTACAGCTTTATTGCCAGAATGTTGTTAGCCAGCTAGGTAGTTTTATCTCATCTGCATATTCTGAAATGGAACTATTTATAGCATTCAACTGGTCATATTGTAACTAATTTGTTAATACTGGGTTTCTCTGTTTTAAAGTTTGAACTTCTATTCTCTATTGCAATATAAGGGTTGGTTTTTGTGCCTGCCAAATATTCAGGACTCAGTGATGCAGTTTTCTTAGACTAGCCTGAGTTATTTTCTATGTACCTTGACATTCCATATTACAGAAGTGAATGATATGTATAGACTAAAAGGAATGGAATCATTTTTTTATGATCATTCCACTAAAAGGAATGAACCATTTTTTTAATTATTATTCTATGGAAAAAAAGTCATTTCATTTATATCAAAACAAAATTACATTCTTCAGATGCCTCTCAGCATTTCATATATCCTTAAAAGGTCTCCCATACCTATCAACTTTAAAAAAATTCTGCCAATAAAAACCCTTCATAACCTCCTATATCTCCTATAATCTTCATGACACATTATATATAGCATTATATTTTAACTTAAACTGGCCCAATATTTCCAAAAATAAACAGTGTCTCCCCCATACCAGATTAGATATCAAAAAGAAAACAATACAACACATTCTGATCCCATAATCCAAAACAAACAGGTATCAAATCCCCATTAACCCTGTATACACTCAACAGTCCCCAATGTCCACATCATCACATCCCTTTCAATAAGCTAATAAAAAGAAAGATGCTCATATTCAGAGGAAAAACTCTCCTTTTCGCCCCGATATTCCATTTTCCTGCATCCAGCTGTAACCATCCTTTGACAGCCTATCTGCCATCTTATTCCTTTCCCTGTATACTTGATGAAACAAAATATTGTTAATTAATGCTTTTAAAAGTTGAATCTCCTCAAAGATGGACCTCAATAGAAACTTCTCCAAAGCATATAACCCCTGCATCCAATTCATCACCACAAATGAATCACTAAAGATTTGAATTTTTGTAGCACCTTTTTCTGCGACCAACATAAAAGTTAACTTTAGAGCCATTAATTCAACGAAATTATTTGACCCCGTGCCCAGGCCTGCTTTAAACTTGATAATGTGCAAGTCCTTAAGGTAAATAACTCGATCTGCTCCACTGAACTGGAGTCATTTTGGGAAGGACCATCAAAATAGGCCCAAGCCCCTGATTTATCAATTACTTCATCAATTACTTGTCTCTGTGGATTTTCATTTTTTTATTGTTCCTAACTTTTTAAGATACTTTTCCTTGAGTGGCACACTGAATTTCTGGAACAGTCTTCGCAGAGACTTGCATTTCTTGCAAGCCACACTTCCCAAGCTACAATAAGTGAAAAAGTTTTGAAATTATTTACAACTCTGTTCCCACACCATTTACAGATGAACTAGCTGATAGAAAGGAAAGCTTTAATTCTAACCATTATTCGAGTGTAGAAGTAATCCACTTAAATTTCCTTATTTATTCTGACAAGTTGTGCATCTACAATTCTATCCATGGTTGATGACAAGGGTTGCATGTCGTCTCTTATGTGTTTTTGAAGCAGGCTTAATCTTTTAGAGTGTCATGGTGGAAACACAAAGGTGATTCACGTTGTATAGATTGCCTATTCTTTAACTATTTGATAATCTGCATCATTATTATTATAGGTTTCCAGATTCATTGTGTATTGAAACATTTTGTCTACGTTTCGTACCTGCGATACACAGTCCACCATCAGGACATAGAGATTAATGGAAATAACTCAGTAAGAATTGAGGTGTAGATGCATGAATCACCAGGAGAACCATGAAACATTTTGTCGACGTTTTGGACCTGCGATACGCAGTCCATCATCAGGACAGAGAGATTAATGGAAATAACTCAGTAAGAATTGAGGTGTAGATGCATGAATCACGAGGAGAACCATGGATACGCAGTACATCATCAGGACACGGAGATTAATGGAAATAACTCAGTAAGAATTGAGGTGTAGATGCATAAATCACTAGGAGAACCATGAATTCATAGACAGAATATTTCAATACACAGTGAATCCGGAAACCTATAATAATAATCTAACACATTGTGAAATCCTCAAATAACAAATCTGCATCCTGATAATTATATTCTGTAGAAATTTGATGACAAAATCAGTATGTACGATATTCTGTCATACACTTAGCAACCTAGAGATAATGTCACCTATGAACACTGAAATGTATAAACACACATTCAGAAAATATTATGAGCAGAAATACACATTGCCAAACACTTTTGCAGCGGAATAAACAAAATGAACAGCAATCACACATCCATGTAATACTCAGAAATTTAGGCAATCAGCCAGGGAAAACCCAAATGTGGGGAAACCCAAAGAGAGAGAGATTTTATTAGCTTCAGGAAAGTTATATCAACAGCAAGATTACATTTACAGCCAATAGAAAACCACTTACAACACCCAACAGTCCCACAATAATCTGCCTAGAAATCTGTGCCAAATCTGTACTGCTGTACAGCCCTCCTTTACTGGACAGCACCTCAAAAAACGTGCCAAACAACAGCTGTATGGTCTGCTCCTGTACGGCCCTGCTGCAGCAAGAAACGTTCCAAACAGCCTCGATTTCTGTGCCCACAAACTGCCTCGAAAACCATGCCCTCTTCCTTGCTGTATGGACTGTACGGATTCGTACAGTACACCCTCCCTAACAGCAATAATTTTCAGCCATTTCTAAACAGAAAATTTCCTTGGGAAATGAGCCCAAGCTCTCTTGGAAAATGTGTCCAGCTTGCTGCTCTTTCCTCTACTCCTCAAAGCTCTCTTGGAAATCTCTCAATCTCCTTTTCTCATTGTTTTGCACACTACCCAATGCATTCTCTTATAATTCGAAAGTGACCTTTCACCTTCCAAGTGTCTTTTCACCTTCCTCATCCCTAAATCCAAAGGCCAAGATCTAATCTTGCCTTTATGTGGTCAAGGGACATGATTTATTCTCTCCAAAATAAATCACTTAAAATATTAAAGTACAAATTCACTTTATAACATAAGTGCACTTTATGAAATAAAGTCACTTTAATATTAGAAGGTGCGCTTTATTAAAATGCGACTTACATAAAAGAACCACTTTATTGCAACTTTATAAAAACCCATTACAAAGTCAAGTGTCTAGTTGTGCAAATACAAGGCTACTTCCGCATACAAGACGAAACATGCGGAGTACCTCCCGAGCTATAAAAGCTAACATATTCTGCTTGAGGGAACAATATAGGTAATGCATGGTTGTATATTAGGATGGATTTCTTCACTGCAACGAACAATATACAGAACGCTTGTCAGGAACAAGATACCTTAACACGCTGCTATTAACATATTCACACTGATAGGTATATGCTTAGATAGTCCTCAAATTAACCCATGTTACTTGCGTTGGTTTGCTTGGTTTTAAATTGAGAAATTACATTGAAATGGTCTGCAAACCAATGCAGAATGATCATTGTTGATTGAGATTATACCTAATTCCAATCAAAGCTTGGATTAACAATTTGATCCTTCCACAAAAACCTAAACCTGACTACAAGGGAAAATAATGGCTCTAGTGTACACATTCTGTGCACAAATGTTTCTTGGCCCTGGAAGCCCTTTCCTCACGGAATGCTTATTCTCTTGATGGATCATGACATGATGAAAAATGGCTTCACATGCCAGAATCCCATGCCTTTCTTTAAGCATGAAGATTGTTCTTGATTGTTCCCCAATCTTCTAGACCGGACCACATCTGTTGCTAACAGCCATTGAAGTTAATAGCTTTTGTTGCTTGTATCACCTCCCATGAAAAACGAATGAATCAAACTTGTTCTGGGTCAACTTCCAGAAGGATTTCGACCCTTGCTATTGTTATCCATTTGGATATATACAAGCGTGGCTCCAACAAACAAATAGATCTCTAGAAAGATCTGCATTAGCCACTAGTACTATCACAAAGACAAACATGTTTGTTTAGAGTGTAAACTGATCCTTATGATTCTGTTATCCGGAAAAAATCTCCAGTGCTAAAAAAGAGATATATTTTTTAGTAAACTAGTATGTTTACATGCTTTCTTTAGTTTTAACAGGCTCATAGCAGGAACTAAAGAAATTTGAGGATTGATATGTGAAATTTCTAAAAACCCAGTTCACTTTTCAATTATTTTTAACTGATTTATTTAGGTTTTCTCTTCAGAAAAATTTAATACGGAGCAGAAATAATAACCTGGATCAAACAGTAAAGAATAACAACAATCACAACACTTGTACACACTTGTTTTTGGACAATCGTCCCTGGAAAAACCCCGGAGGGAAAACGAGTGCAATAGATTTGAGGGTTTCTATTATTATGCAGAAAAATATAGAGATCTCTTACAATGGTAAATCGTTCTCAGCCAATAGCTAAACAGTAACAGCAAAAACCTCCTCTGCAAAATTGTACGACCTCCCTATAAACCCTTCAACAGCCACCCAGAACGAAACAGAAGAAGAAACGGTGAGCCTTTGCGTAATTGTATGGCCCTCCTGCGTCACCTCTGCGTCACTCTTACTTGGCCCTGTCAGATCTGAAGAAGGCCTCTGCAATTTGGTGAAGATATGAGATGATTCCCCTGTTAATGTCTCCTTAGTCCTCCTTCAAATACTCTCTCAACAAACCCGCAATTCAATCTCTCTCAGAAATCGAATCCTCTTTCTGAAGTGCATCCCCTAGCCAAGTCGATCTACTCATATACTTTGATGAATAAGTGAAACCCTAATCTCCAAAGTGATGGAGGGCTGAGATCTACTCTCTCCATCCAGACGAGATCAATGGTCAAGATTAAAAGACCACAAGTTAAATTATTTTTCACTTTAACCTTAGAAAATGATAGAATTAGGGAAAATTGAAAAACAAAATGCTTTTAAAATTTTCTGTTCACTAGATCAGCATAAAGAATAAGACATACAAATAGATCTGAAGCAAATAAAATTTTTGAGTATGAAAAAATAACTTTTAGCTTACCTCCTGATTTAATGATAGATGTACCTGTCACACATGTGGATGTAAGCCTCTGTAAGTATGCTGAGACTTAGTTTAGGTTCATGGATCAAACCTCTTAGGGTTTGATCTTTGTCA
>JASDQU010102891.1:680369-699254 GCA_032191745.1 Picea mariana | reverse complement strand
TTATGAATAAAGAAGAATTGAGATGTTTTGGCTTGTCTATCTTATTGCATATGGTTGAGGTATGTTCCATGGTTATCTCTTTCTGTTATTTTCTGCATACACACATATAAACACATCTAAAAGGTAGATCAACAAAGTGTTTGACGACATACCTCACTCAGAAAAAGTTTTAAAAAGACACCAAAACAATGATGATCCTTTCATAATGGCTTGGGATCATTACAAAACCCTTACGGGAAAACCAACCACCTTAGCCAAACCCAACCAAGCCAGCTAACCTCCTGGCCCCGACCAAGTGAGCCTTCACCTCTCAAATCTCGACCCATTACAATGGAGTATTACAAGCCTTTTAAAGGCTTTATTACATGAAATCCATGGGATGTGAAACCATAGGCTACCAAAACCATGTGCCTAAAACCACTATTGTTGATCTAACAACTTTGACTCTTTTACCTAGTCAAGTTTAACCTAACAACCTCCAAAAATTATTTAGGTGTCCATCAAGAGTTGGATTTGTACAAATACACTTGTATCCATCACTATGCTTCAAGAGTTGGATTTGTACACATCCACTTGTATCCATCAATATGCTTATAATTAGAGAAATCCTTTAATTTATTCCATTTGCAATGTCACCACTAGGTGTAAGGAGGCTGAAGACCCAACTTGATGGAGAGGTTGATAGGATATGCAAATGGAAGGAAGTAAGATAATTTGGATAAAGCGAGAAAAATTGGACACCTGATCCCCTATAATTCCTTAAGGGGTAGAGTATGTTACAAAGTGGTATCAATGTAGGAAATTTCACTTGGCCTACTTGGGCTCACAAAGGAGTTGAATACGTTTTATTAGAAAATTATAAAGGGAAGGATATACTACCCTACCCTATTTATAAGGGCCTACTAATACCCATTCGGGTGACCAAGTACTTATGCCTTTGAGTGCCCAAGAGTTAATTTCTTCATGGTATGGTAGGAGGCCGAGGAGAAGTAATAACACCACCCATAAGAATTCAACTATGGCCTTACTAACCACCATGTGTTCCCTAGTGGACACCCCGAAAAACACCATCACGAAGTAAACTTAGTTAACTCACGTGTGGCTTATGTGGGTGCTTCTCATTGGAGCCACTGACTCTTTAGCACAAGTCATGACTACTTTTAGGATGTATAAGGATGTAGACCATTGATCCAACCTTAATCAACGATCGAGATTTGAAAGCTTACCCACCCATATTTTGACCACGGATACCTCGAACAATGATGGGTATTTCCAGATCATATGATCCTACAATTCTTGAGTCCCTATTTTACCCAGTGCGTGGAATCCCAACAGATTTCATTGTTCAACGATTAACCTTGGAATCAGGCGAACAATAAACTGAAAAATAATTACTCGCAGGGATTTATCAAAAACCTCCTTACTGGAGAGAGGAACACAATTATATGTTGTTTTTGCGCAACCAAATAGGGACTGCATACTACTATAAAACAATAGATTTCTACAACATAATATCGATTTACAAATGTACCATTCTATTTTTAAGATAATGGAAAAGTTGACTAAAAAAGAACTGTTGATTCTCAGCACTTAACCAGTCTGAGATTTCCCAGACAAGCTCTAAGAACAGTGATGGTGACCCACCATGAATGGGGGCAGAGTTCCCATAATAAAGAGGATGAATCTAATGAAAGGAGTGTTATAAATAATAGGTGTGCTCGTTTAACCATAGACAATATAGCAATATTTTCACCCAACCATAGGCCGAAGCCACCCCCGAGCACCTTAACCTTAACAAAGAGAATAATTTCGGAAGAAAACCCTAGGTTCAAAAGCCAATCAAGGAAGCATACCACTCTCTAGAGCTAGTGTACCAAGAAGAAATTCCAAACCATAACCAAGAGAAAGTCCAAGCCTAAAACTGAAAATACTAGTTGCAGTAGTTGCAACTGCAACTACTCTCCAAACTTGCACACTTACTGAATTTCTGTAGTTGTGATCTATGTTTGTCCAAATGAGCTCTGGCATCCTATATTTATATGACTCTTGCTTATATGTCTAGGCCAACCTCTCTTACTGGAGGCTAAAAACTCAATATTAATTATTTTCTTTAGCCGATTTGTCTTCTAGGGTTATGTCCAATGCTTTAGAGTTTCTTCTTGCTTCCCATAATATTTTATTCTTGTCAGGGTTACACGTGGAGGTTTAATACCTCCCACAGCTACCATAATATCAACACTCCCTCCTATATAGGGAGGTATTTAAAGGTAATGTTCTTGAGCACAAACATACTGTTGACGATAAAAATCGCAACGAGGATTTCACCCGCAAAGTATTGCTAGAGCATCTTATTTATAAGCTAATGATATATATGATACTAGTAGGTGGGACTCCCTTGTATATTGGAGATCGGATGAGGTTTGTATTTGATATTTTTGCTGCTCTTCGACACTGCTTACAAGGTTCTACATGATTGATGATGAAATCTTGGTTTTATTTGCGACACAAGGGTAGATGGATAATGCATGCTATGTGTGCATTTTGTTGCTCTAAGCTCTAAATTTTATGTATGAATGTCTTATATTCATGGTTATGGCATTGTTTTTTAAGCCATGAATCATCACATGTTGTACATGCACAAGACACATGTTAGTTATAACAAGAAATAAGAGCATTAGAAAGGATACCTATGGAAAAATCTAAGGAGAAGAAACTAAACTATGCTATACTATGTTACACTATATGCATTTGAAATTAAATAAATGGTGTTAGTCCTAACTAACCATTGTAGTGGCTATACGATGTATTGAGTTATATGAAGGCACATTTGATATGCATTATGGTATGTTTGGCAATGGTTAATGTGATATAAGATGGTGCACTTGGCAAGTAATGGATGTTGGTTTCGATGCATGGATTAATTGATGGGTATCTAGCATGTACTAAGTAATTGAATGAGTAGAGGCTGTAAGTGATGTGCATTTATTGCACATCACTCCATACCTCTCCCACTAGCTTTCACCCTAGCTTGGTTATTTTCATTTGATTTTTTTGTGGTTAAGCTCTGATATTCAGGCGAGGAATGAATTGCTCGACCAAGCTCGCATTTTGAAGGCAATTTGGTTACAGGTATGTTTTTTTTTCTCCATCCATGAACTCGCTCTGGTTATGAAATAGATGTTGGCTCAGCAATGTATTGGTCTATGTTTTCCTTGAGGTTGGAAACTGTGTAATTTCTTAGCATTCTCTGTAATGACTATTTTTGTGGTATTCGTTGCAAATGAAAAAAATGGATAGTTAAAGCCACGAGTCCATTAATTATTCTGTGTAGTGGAAGCCATGAAGGCTCTGTGTTGTATTTATAAGTTTTTTTGGAGGGTTTCATTCCATATGGATTTGTTGGTCGTCTCCTCGCAGTCCTTGTAACCATACCTGGTTGCATTTGTTGTTATGGGGTTGCTGTGAAATTTTTGGATCACCTTGGTTTGTTGCATATCGTTTTCACCTAGTCGTGGGCTCGTTTTATGTTGCTGGTCTCTGCACAAGTTGGTTATGGTGGCTATTATGACAAGAGGTTTTGTTAGGGTTGGTTTCTATTACCTGAGATTTGTATTTATATCAGCATTATTTTGTTTTTTGGGGAAGACCATGAGGGTATTCCCTACATGTTTTTGGTGTTATTACTGGCCAGTAAGAAGCCTCTGCTCCTCTATTCATAATATTTCCTACCTGGTGTGAACTATCACCCTATCTTGCAAGCTATTAGTTACATGGCCTATGTGACCACCATGTTGTCTCAAAGGGTTCTCGCCCTTTGTTTGTATGGTTGACTCCAGTCTCCCTGTGTTGGTTCTACCAAGTGAACTCTTGATTACTCAGAGCTCAACCTTGATTATTCAAAGCCTGATTTTGATAAATAACTAGTTATTTACGATTAGGTATATTGTTGATTGTTATGCAGTAGTGTTGATAGTGGTTTCATTATGGGCTCGTCTCTGTTGATCGGGTTGATTACACAGTTGAAATAAAAAATGATGATTGGTGTATAATCATTGTATTCTTTTATTGTGATAGTTGATTTGATAGCTCAACATGGTTTAAATTGGTTGAGAAATGGAGTTGTGCATACAGTCACTGCCTCCTTGTGTTGGATTGATAACTCAACATTGTTTATGGTTTGATTGGGAGTATGCTTCCTTTCATTATGCGCTAGGTTGTGTGTCTCCTACAACATGGTATAAGTTGAAATGATGGTTGTTGTTACTGTGTTTTTTAATTGCCAATCGAGATTATTGCAATTTAAAATCGTGATAGTTGTGACTTGGCTGTCTACTGTGTATGTTTTATGGATATCGTGCATCATATCTAAGATGGGCACGATTTTTATAATAGCATGGTTTCATTACAAGTTAATTGTTAAATTCATTAGAGGAATGGAATTGGGAACGATTTTAAAAGAACTTGTGTCTGTGTTCATTTCGAGGAGATAATTCATGGACAATGGTTGATGTTTGGATGTTGAACAAAGTGGAAAGAAATGACTATGTGCTCATTTGAAATTGTTTTAAATATAATGGGACAAGTGAAAGGAAACATATTTCTTATACAGTTTGTTTGGAAGGCCTATTGTTTTGAGTAACATGGCACTGTGTTAATTAAAAGTGTTAAGGATTTAAATGTGAACAATGAGAAAATTTAACACACAATAATGGTTAAATTATACACAGTAATTGTTAATTGATCAGAATAACTATTTGGTTAGTGTTGGATCGTTTGCATTAAATACATAATTGTTTGATGGATTACTTAATTGATTTTATGAATAATATCCGCTCTTTTCCCTACCATTATTTCAATTTTCACTAATTACAATCCCCTCACCTTCCCATATTCATTATCCACTCCCCGTTCCTGAAATTTAATTACAGTTAAGAGGAACTCTGTATTGTAACAGTTTTAAATTGCAATTTCTTGTATGGATTACAATGATATGTTCTTTGGTTTACATTATAGTTGATTTTTTGTTGTCTATGAGAAGTAACCATGTTCTTTTTCCCCTCATTTTAACATTTTTTCGCTCAATACAAACCCCTCACATATCCCAAAACCTTTGTTCACCCCCTGCTCATTGAAAACGTTTAAACAATTTGTATGGATTGGATTGCATGAGTCCTGATATGTTGCTGAGCCAAAATTTATTTCAGATTTTTAAAGGAGTTGTCATGTATGGTTGTTTAAAAATCTATTTGCTAATCAATTATGCATAAAGGTATGAGATTTTTTAGCCAAGGTAGCCATGCCAGAGGTAACTGAGGAAGAGGTAATTGGAACAGGGGCCCTAGAAGGCCAATATTCTCCATACACTTTGATGTCGACTCACAAGAGTTAGGCAAGCTATTTCAAGCTGGGTTTTTCAACTGGATTGGGAAAGGAGTTTTCCAACCTAGACCTGAAAGGCCTCCCTTCCAAGCCCCACAGGTCCCTGGTATTCCCGTGCCTCCTCATGTCTCAATACAACCTGAAGTTCCTGAAAACGATGGATGGCAAGAGATTGTCCACCCGACAGTCTCCCAACATCTTGGCTGGCCTAACTTTTCCTTACCTTCTCCTCCACCTAACAATTAGATTTTCCAAGATGCCCCTACTCGTTCACCAGTTCAGTCCTCCCATTCAAGTAAAAGGTTGAAAACTGAGGCCCACCATGCCCTCGACAAAGGAAAAGCCACTACTGCCCCTTCCTCACCCTCCAATGGTTCAGATAAATATGTGTCCTCCTGCATGCATTTGAGGGACGATTGTTCTCATGTGATCAATGAGATTAGACCTAAGGGATCCACACAGCCTAAGGAAAATTCGGAGAGATTAAAAGGTGACAACAAAAACAAGGGAAGGATTGGCTCCCAGAGTGGGAAATATGGATTTTAAATTTTTATTTTATTTATTGTTGATGATAGTTGACTTCAAAAATTTTGGACATGTTATTTTTGGATATATGAGTAATATATTTTGAAAATAATTTCAAATATCATTGAGATGAATTGTCAAATATGAATGTGATGATGGGAGTCACAAGGAGAGATGTTTTGTTTAATTAACTAGCTGTGTTATGATTGTTAAAACCTAAAGGGAGTCACAAGAGGTCCCACCTACTAGTTATTATTTATTTAAAACCCTTATTATGATTTATTACTTTTCCCCCTAACTAAAAGATTGGTTGATTTTTAGTTAACTTAACTAAGGAAGTAGTTCAACTACTTCAACCAATTCTAATTTGCTTAAAGGCAAGAGGAAAGGGAGGAACGAAAGAGAATATAAGGAGAAGCATTCTAAGGTTTGCTCTTTGAGTTTTTAATGAGATAGTTCAGTTTTCATTCATTCCTTAATTCATTAGAAGCCTAATTATTTTTTACGATATCGGGGTCTTATTGTAGACAACAATATTCAAGGATGAATTACATCATTCAGACACTTGCTTTTCAGAGGTGTTGATCTATCTTTGATAGTCTGTGTAGACTTGTCTACTTGTGAATTAGTTTTCATGAATGAGAAAGGATATTGTGCAAAGTNGCAAGTTGATCCAAATTTTAAAGTTCAGTTTTTAATTTTCTATCAGAAGTCCTTTTGTATGTTTCATCGGGGACGTCTAAGTTTGACTTTGGTCCAAAACATCCTCAGAAAATTTTGTAAAGAGAACGATTCTTTGATGAATTGGAATGAAATAAAGGATTTCTATACGTCTCATCTATTTTGAATTGACTTGGTGTCTTTACTTCTATCTCTATATTTATTTCAGAAACTATTATATTCAGAAAATCACATAAATAATGAATTTTTCATCAAGCTTTTATTTATAAAAAAAACCAGCCTAAGCATTTGTAATCAATACTTGTGAGTTAGGATATTAATTTTGATGGATATAAACATATGGTGATATTCCCATCTATTTTTATCTAGCCAAGAAGAATCTTAAAATGCTTGAGTGAGATCATTTCATATGTTTTCCTCAACACATACCATTCAACTCGTAGCATCATCATAGCCACATAGGTTATCTCATGATCAAATCATGAGCACCATCATCACTATCAATATCATCTGATAGCATCAACTGTATCATATCTCAAAACCATACTCCATCTAAGTAATCAGGCATTATGCTGGATAAGTCACTCACTCCATAGAGTGATACAAGAACCATTATTCTAATCCAGACATATGTTCTAGAAGAATAACTATTTCAACAGAATAACTATTTAACGATATGAAATCCAACATTACTTCCCTGCCAGCAGGCCTGTTCAGTACCCCGATGAAGTTTTCTTGGTATCATGTGTGCATTTACCCGTTTCTAGCATACCTGTTCAGTGTCTTCACAGGTTGACACACAATTCCCACACATTGTAGTGCTTCCAACTCTCTAAGATTTGTTTATAAATTTCCAAAAACTTCATGATATTAAGAGAGCGGGGTGATACTGAAGATCTCACAGTCTAGTAATGAAAGGATTGATCATTTAAGAATTATTTTTCTGTTTTGATGATTTCCATCATAATTTGGACAATTAGACTTCTGTTAAGAAATCATCTCTAGGATGGGGAAGCACATTGAGTTGTTCTCATTAAAACAGGGATGGAGTTAGAATTTTTCTAAGGATAATCGTGTTTTCCTGTGATTTTAATGAGAAACCAGACACAATAACTAGAGAGAAACTTACTTCCACTGATATGAGTTTAGCACTTACTATCCAGGTGCTTGAACTATTATCAACTGCTGCTAATGAATAAAAAATACGATTCCCTTCAACAATGAATGGTGGTCTAAAAATAATCATCTAGAAAACAAATCAAAATCAAACAAAATGAAAAGAAACAAAATAAAAAAATAGAAAATAAAATTAAAAATATTTACAAAAGAGTGGATCTGAAATCATCAAGTGAAATACTTCTTGAGAGCCTGTCCATTCACTGGGAAAGTGTTTGACTGTCCCTCCAAGTTATGCAGACAAAAAGAACTGGGACCCATTTTTTCAGAAATTACAAATGGTCCCAGCCACATGTTTTGGAACTTGGTATGTTCTCCCTTACTCTCGTGTGCTTTGTCCCACTTGAGAACCAAATCCTCAACATCAAAATTCCTTTTAGAGGATGAACTTGTATCGAACCAACTCTTCAAAATTTGCTGGTGCTGGTCAAGTTTTGGTTTTTCTTGTGTTCTTACCTCTTCTAATTTTAATAAAGCATTTATCCAGTTTTCTAGAGGACAACACTCCTCTTCTTGAACTTTCTGCGATAATTGCAGAGAAGGAAGCAAGACATGTGGGGGGAGGATGGTTTCTCTTCCATAAATGAGGAAGAAAGGATAATTACAAATGGAGTCTTTTGGAGTTATCCTATCAGTCCAAAGTGCTTTGTACATTGCATTGTGCCAATTCTTGTGGGTTTTTGACACTGCCCTTTTTATAATCGTGATTAGATTCTTATTTGTCAACTCGACTAGATCGTTCCCTTGAGGGTAATAGTTGGCCGAGTACTTTAGTTTAATCCCTTTTTCTAGAGCGAAAACATTCATATCTAGGGAATAAAATTAAGAAGGATTAAAAAAAACCAGACATTTAGGAATTCTGAATTGAGTGATAACATGAGAGTTCAGAAATGACACTACCTGATTCGTATTGACCACTTTTAATGGTAAAGCTTCAGACCATCTCATGAAATAGTATGTTGATGTGAGGATATATTTGTGTTTCTATGAGGAAGGGGGATTGATCGGTCCTATAATATGAAAGCCCCACTACTGAAAAGGTGTGTCTATAGTAATAGGCTATAAAGGAAAAGTTATTTTTTTCACCCGCCCTGCAGCCTTTTGGTAAATTATACACTTGTGGGACAAAGTATGAGCATCTTTAAACAAGGTCAGAAAGTAGTAGCTAGTCCTTAGTACTTTGTGAGCAGTGGTATCTCCACAAAAATGACCACCAACATCACTTGAATGAAGTTCAGCTAGCACCCTTTCTAATTCCTCTTTTTCCAAACAATGCAGAAAAACACCATCAAAATTCTTTCGAAATAATATATCATTGATTAATTGGAAAGATGCAGATTTAAACCTTAGTGCTCTTCTATTTTTTGGATCAAGATTGCGAGAAGAAGTTCCATGCAGCGAATAAAATCCGATATTATCATACCATGAATTGGGCATAGTTTGTGCACAACTGATCTGTTTTTTGTTATGATGATTTGCAGTTGATGTATTTATTTAACTTTCTAATTCCTCCACTGAATCAACCACCAGTTTACAAAGGCCTTGACCTCTAACAATTTGGGTAGGGGTTATTTCAAGATCATATTCCTGTAATGATGTCATCCAATTTACCCTTTTCTCACCCAACTCTTTTTGTACTAACATATTTATTACAGCGGGGTAAGGAACAACAAATTTGGTCCTAGATTTCAATAGGTAAGACCTGAAGTGTTTGACTGCTTTAAAAACAACATATGTCTGTTGATATACTGTGAGGTAATTAATTTATTCTCCTTTAAAATAAGAGATCATGAAATAAATGGGTATCTCATTGCTTTCGACATTTTTTTGTGTAAGAATAGAAGCATAGGATCTGTCAGATGCAAAAGTGTATAGAGTGAAATCCTAAGAAAAATCGGGGCTCATCAAGGAAGGTGCTTCTATTATGGTTTTTCTAATAGATTTGAAAGCTTGATTTTCCTATGATCCCCATTTGCACTTGACATCCTTATTTATTATATTTTGTAGAGGTCTGACTATCTTCGAAAAGCTTATAACAAATCGTCTGACAAAATTAATTTTTCCCAAAAAGGATTGCATGGCCTTCTTGGAAGAGGTGGAGGAAGGTTGGCAATGGATTGGGTTCTCTTAGGGTCAATTATCATTCCATATTTAGAAACTATAAACCCAAGCAATTTACCTTGTTCTATTGCAAAGACTGATTTTTTAGGATTGAGGGAAATGTCGAACTTGTGACATTGTTCTAGCACAACCCTAACATGAGACAGGTGGTCTTTCTTGTCTTTGGAAAAGACCGTGGCATCATCTAGATAGACCACCAGTGATTGGTTGATGAGGCCACAAAAGGCAATGTCCATTTCCCTCTGGAAAGTGGCACTGTTATCGAACTAATCGGTAGGTGCGGACACTAACAGATCTCCCTAGATCCACCTGGATCTAGAACAAAACAGGATAGGACATGACTCTTTCCCTAAGTTTTGACCATTGAATTGACTAGTAGGAAGGAACAAGTAACATACCTTTGTATCAATTCCTAGGGTATCTGTTGCTCCCACTTCGCTCTGGTGCTCTCGTGAGGTCAAGACCAAGACAACATAAACCAACCAAAGTGAAGATAGAAAAATATATTCAACTGTCAACTTATGTGTATGATCAAGGAATTACAAAATAAAGTGAGAATGACTTTATGGGAAAAGGACATGCCACTATATCATATTAATTGAAAGTAGAAGATTACAACTTGATCACCTTGATGTCACAAGATTCCTTTCGGTGGCTCTTGGCTCCAACACACACACTTGATCGATCCTTGCATGAAGAAGATCAAATCCCTCTTGATAGACTTGCTAGAGTCTCCAAGCTCCTGTTCAAGCTAAGTCCTTCACACAATTCTTTCACCAATTCTCTAATGAATCTTTCTTAACCTTTTCCATGAGAATTCCATCAATATATAGGAGATAATGAGATGGTTACTTGGATAAGAATGATCACACAATATCAAGGAAACTAGTACAAAGATAACCATTCGAATGCCAACCCATTATTCTAGAATATTCCCTTCTAGAACCATCGAGACTTCATCTTTTTCCAAGCTTTAGAACGAGTTTGCACCCTAGCTATGTAGCACAGTGTGAGAAGTTCACACCGTAGCTTAAGGCAGCATGTGAGAATGGGTCATTCTCGCACCCTAGGATATTAGCAACCTGCGAACTCTCTTCAAAAGTAAGTTTTCTAGGAGGAGATGAATGTCACTTTTCTCAGGAGAAAGTTCTTATGAGGAGCCTGAGTACACCATCATCAATACACCATCATGATGACCAAAATCATGGGTAACAGGCACCGATATTTATCAATCCGAAAGGGATTTTCTTGTAGGCATAAGTGCCCCACCTAATACAAAAGGTGGTTTTAAGATGGTCTGACGGAGCCATGTGTACCTGATTGTATCATGAGAAACCATCTAATAAAGATAGTCTTTCAGAACCAGATACTTATTGAAGAATTTATTCCATTGGAGGAACAAGGTAGTTGTCTTTATCAGAGGCTCGGTTTAAATTTCGAAAATCGACACAGAGTCAAATTTCTCCACTCTTCTTCCTTACAGGGACTAATTTAGACACCCATTGGGTGTGTTGTACTAGAAAGATGATCTTGGCAGTGAGTAATTTATTAAGTTCATTTTTTACGGTAGGTTCTAGTTTAGGATGCATTTTCCTCAAATTTTGTTGAAACGGTTGGGTTTGGGGTTTCATAGGAATTACGTGTTGTATGATGTTTGGGTCGAAAGTTTTTAGATCGTCGTAAGTCCAAGAAAATACGTCTTTAAATTCTTTGAATAATTTTATAAAAGCTGATTTTTCCTGTTCTGAGCATCCTTTTCCCAAATTAATATTTTGAGGACAATCTTGTGTTCCGAAGTTGACAGTTTCGTACAACAAATAGGAACTATTCATTTTGCATTTTACTACCCCTCTAAACTTGTCATGTAGGTCATAATTTTTTTCTAATCTAATAGCAGATTTGGGGATAGATTTTACTTGCTTTGACGATGATTTTACAGATCGAGGATTAGATATTACCATGAAGTCTCGGAGATTTTCATCATGAGTTCTTTCATCGATAACTGCATCTTGGAAGGTGTCTTCCATATACAGAAAATTTATGATCTGTTGATCATCATCATATACTTTTCAGTTTGTAATGTTGTCTGAAATCGATGGCCTGAATAACAATTCGACCGAGAACACGTTAGGAGAAATACCTTCAGCAGGAAGCAATTTAGAAGCAACATTGGCTAGTAAATCAACTTCTGAATTACTCATCCTAGGAATGGAATTTATATTAAATGCTAGAAATTTGTGCATTAAACACCATGCCTTGGTTTGGTAATTCTTCAGATGCGGTCACAAACAATGTATTGCATTTCTTACCTATTTGACTATGATTTCTGAATCACCAAATACTACCAAATTTTTTACGTTCATGTCTAGTGCCTTCCTTAGTCCCTATAGAAGTTCTTCATACTCTGATGTGTTGTTAGTACATTCAAACTCTAATCGACAAACAATAAATGTTTTATTACCTATGGGATCGATAAGCACACAACCAATGCCTACCCCTTCCCGAGATTTGGATAAATCAAAATATAAGGACCATATTTTTGTGTCATTAGACATATTTGGTGTACTTGGCAAAGATGGTGCCTAAGTATAGGCTGTTACTTCATATTGTTGTTTTGGTTTAGTGATAGAGGAAATTTAGTCATGAAATTACCGAAAAAAGTATTCATTCCCTGTGTTTCAATCGAATTTGTTGCAGTAACAAAAGACTCATTCAGATCGTTTAGATATGTCACAACGCACTTGAGGTAACATTCTTTGTTTATTCTGATTTTGTTGGGCTATCCATTTTCTGGCAGCCGCAAATGAGACCAGTCTGTAGCAAAATAACCATATAGTTGTTCTGACCAATCTCTACTAAAAAACAAACCATAAACTTCAGGAGTATAAAAAAAAATAATATCGATTACTTTATGAACCTTGGGATTGGACGATAATCTAATTAACACATATTTTAGTTCACCAATGACTTTGACATTAGTTCGATCTAACTGAATGATCTTTAAATCAGAAGGTTTTACTTCCACATTGATTTTATGGCATACACACAAAGGTATTACATTTCACGAGGTGCTAGAATCAACCATAGAGTTATGTACTTTCCTATTAAAGATTTCAAAATTTAATAAAAAGGGAGGCACATTTTTCCGTGCAGTAATAGTGGAATTTTGCTGGTTTTTTATTGTTGTACCTGAAACAGTTTTATCTAAGTTTCCTATAGTTTTTTCTGATAAGTCCCTTTTATCTTGGTTTTCAGATGTCATTTTACTTGGGACATTTTTAGCTTTGTTTAAGTAAATTTATATTGATTTTTTGCTGCTAACATCATTCTTTTTACTATTTTCAACAATGCTTTGGAGCATTTTTTGCAAAATAGGTGGAAATTTCAGCAATTCGAAAACATAAATATTTTTCCTTAATTTTTTAGATCTTCAATTAAATCATACTCTAAAACTGGGGAAGCTAGCTTTTGTCTTGCTTCAGTTTCCTTTGGCTATTTTGAAAACACATTTTTACTTGTTTCAGTTGGAGGCTTGTTTTGTGTTTTACTTTTAGTGTTGTAGGGGTGGACAGTTTCAAAATTTGCTTGAAAAATGTTGTCCGACAAGTGCTCGAAAATGGGAGGAGATGAGTCTTCCTCTTCTGGTATCTCTTCCTTAGCTTTATCATCAGGATTTTTAGGAGGAGCTGAAAAAAAATTGTCATGTGCTTCCAATATTGTTTTCAAAGCATACTGTAAACTTTCAAAATTTAGACCTTCTTTGGTCGAGTTTGGCCGATTTGGAGGAAAAGGTTTTCTAAAAGGAGTTTTTTTAGTTTGGAGGATCATATGAGGTTCTTATTTTATATTTTTGTTGTTGTTTGATACTTCTGATAGGGTTCTACATGATTGATGATGAAATATTGGTTTTATTTGAGACATAAGGAAAGATGGATAATGCATGCTATGTGTGCGTTTCGTTTCTCTAAGCTCTAAATTTTATGTATGAATTCATGGTTATGGAATTGTTTTTTAAGATATGAATCATCACATGTTGTACCTACACAAGACACATGTTAGTTATAAAAAGAAATAAGAGCATTAGAAAGGAGACCTATGGAAAAATCTAAGGAGAAGAAACTAAACCGTGTTATACTATGCTACACTATATGCATTTGAAATTAAAGAAATGGTGTTAGTCCTAACTAACCATTGTAGTGGATATATGATGTATTGAGTTATATGAAGGCACATTCGATATCTGTTATGGTATGTTTGGCAATGGTTAATGTGATATAGGGTGGCAGACTTGGAAAGTAATGGATGTTGGTTTTGATGCATGGATTAATTGATGGTTGGATGGCATGTACTAAGTAATTTAATGAGTAGAGGATGGAAGTGATGTGCATTTACTGCACGTCACTCCATACCTCTCCCACTGGCCATCACCCTATCTTGGTTATTTTCATTTAATTTTGTTGCGGTTAAGATCTGATATTTGGGCGAGGAAGGAACTGTTCGACCAAGCTTTCATTTTTAAGGCAATTTGGTTACAGGTATTCTTTTTTTTCACCATCCATGAACTCGCTTTGGTTATGAAATAGATGTTGGCTCAGTGATGTATTGGTCTATGTTTTCCTTGAGGTTGGAAAATGTGTAATTTCTTAGCGTTCTCTAGAATGAATATTTGTGTGGTATTCGTTGCAAATGAAAAAATTGGATAGTTAAAGCCATGAGTGCATTGATTATTCTGTGTAGTAGAAGGAATGAAGGATCTATATTATCTTTATAAGTTTTGTTGGAGGGTTTCATTCCATCTGGATTTGTTGTCTGTCTCCTCACAATCCTTGTAACCATACCTGTTCGCATTTGTTGTTATGGGGTTGTTGTGTAATTTTGGGATCACCTTGGTTCATTGCATATCGTTTCCACCTGGTCTTGGGCTTGTTTTATGTTGTTGGTCTCTATACAAGTTGGTTATGGTGGCTATTATGCCAAGAGGTTTTCTTAGGGTTGGTTTTTATTACTTGAGCTCTGCATTTATATCAGCGTTATTCAGTTTTTTGGGGAAAACCACGAGGGTTATGCCCTACGTGTTCTTGGTGTGATTACTATCCAGTAAGAAGCCTCTGCTCCTCTGTTCACAATCTTTCATACCTATTGTGACCACCGTGTTGTCTCAAAGGGTTCTTGCCTGCTATTTGTATGGTCAACTCCAGTCTCCCTATGTTGGTTCTATTAAGCGAACCCTTGATTACTCAGAGCTCACCCTTGATTATTCAAAGCCTGGTTTTGATAAATGAACCATTTATTTCCATTTGGGTATATTGTTTACTGTTATGAAGTAGCGTCGACAGTGGTTTGATTATGGACTCATCTCTATTGATTGGGTTGATTACACCGTTGCAATCAGAAATGATAATTGGTGTATAATCGCTATATTATTTTATTGTGACAGTTGATTCAATAGCGCATCATGGTTTAAATTGGTTGAGAAATGGAATTGGGCATACAGTCATAGCCTCCTTGTGTTGGATTAATAACTCAACATTGTTTATTGTTTGACTGGGAGTATGCTTCCTTGCATTATGTGTTGGGTTGTGTGTTTCCTATAGCATGGTATAAGTTGAAATCATGGTTGTTGTTACTGTGTGTTTTAATTTCCAATCGGGATTATTGCAATTTAAAATCATGATAGTTGTGACTTGGCTATCTGTTGTGTATGTTTTATGGATATCGTGCATTGTATCAAAGATGGGCATGGACTTTATAATAGTATGGGTTCATTACAAGTTAATTGTTAAATTGATTAGAGGAATGGAATTGGGCACAATTTTAAAATAACTTGTGTTTCTGTTCGATTCGAGGAGATAATTCATGGATAGTGGTTGATGGTTGGATGCTTAACAGAGTGGAAAGAAATGACTGTGTGTTCGTTTGAAATTGTTTTAAATATAATTGGACAAGCAAAAGGTAACATATTTCTTATACAAATTGTTTGAAAGGCATATTGTTTTAAGTAAGATGGCACCATGTTAATTAAAAGTGTTAAGGATTTAAATGTGAACAGTGAGCAAATTTAACACACAGTAATGGTTAAATTATACACAGTAATTGTTAATTGATCATAGTAATTATTTGGTTAGTGTTGGATCGTATGCATTAAATACAGAATTGTATGATGGATTACTTATTTGATTTTATGAACATTATCCGCTCTTTTTCCCTACCATTATTTCACTTTTCTCTAATTACAATCCCCTCTCCTTCCCATATTCATTATCCACTCCATGTTCCTGAAATTTAATTACAGTTAAGAAGAACTTTGTATTGTAACAGTTTGAAATCGCAATTTCTTGGATGGATTACAATGATATGTTCTTTGGTTTACATTACAATTGATTTTTTGTTGTCTATGAGCATTAACCATGCTCTTTTTATCTTGATTTTAACATTTTTCACTCAATACAAACCCCTCACATATTCCAGAACCTTTGTTCACCCCCTGCTCATTGAAAATAGTTAAACAATTTGTATGGATTGGATTGCATGAGCCCTAATATGTTGTTGAGCCAAAATTTATTTCGTATTTTTAAAGAAATTGTCATGTATGGTTGTTAAAAAAACTATTTGCTAATCAATTATGTATACATGTATGAGATTTTTCAACCGAGGTAGCCATGGCAGAGGTAAACGAGGAAGAGGTAATTGGAACAGGGGCCCTAAAAGGCCAAGATTCTCCATACACTTGGATGTTGACTCGCAAGAGTTAGGCCAACTATTTCAAGCTGGGTTTTTTAACTAGATTGGGCAAGGAGTTGTCCAACCTAGACCTAAAAGGCCTCCCTTCCAAGCCCCATAGGTCCCTGGTATTCCTGTGCCTCCTCATGTCTCACTGCAACCCTAAGTTCCCAAAAATGATGGATGGCAAGAGATTGTCCACCCGACAGTCTCCCAACATCGTGGCTGGCCTAACTTGTCCTTACTCACTCCTCCACCTAACAATTAGATTGTCCAAGCTGCCCCTGTCCACTCACCAGTTCAGTCCTCCCATGAAAGTAAAAGGTTGAAAATCAAGGCCCACCATGCCCCTAACAAAAGTAAAATCCATTGCTGCCCCTTCCTCACCCTCCAATGGCTTTGATAAATCTGTGTCCTCCCACATGCATTTGAGGGATGATTGTTCTCATGTGATCAACGATATTAGGCCTAAAGGCTCCACACAACCTAAGGCAGACTTAGAGAGATCAAAACGTGACAACAACAACAAGGGAAGGATTGCCTCCCAGAGTGGGAAATATGGATTTTAAGTTTTTATTTTATTTATTGTTGACAACAGTTAACTTCATAAATTTTGGATAGCATGCTATTTTTGGATATATGAGCAATATATTTTGAAAATAATTTCAAATATCATTGAGATAAATTGTCAAATATGAATTTTATGATGGGAGTCACAAGGAGGGATGTTTTGTGTAATTAACTAGTTGTGTTATGATTGTTAAAATCTAAAGGGAGTCACAAGGGGTCCCACCTACTAGTTATTATTTATTTAAAACCCTTATTATGATTTATTAATTTCCCCCCTAACTAAAAAATTGGTTGAGTTTTAGTTAACTTAACTAAGGAAGTAGTTCAACTACTTCAACCAATTCTAATTTTCTTAAAGGAAAAAGGAAAGGGAGGAACAAAGGAGAATAGAAGGAGAAGCATACTAAGGTTTTCTCTTTGAGTTTTTATTGAGATAGTTTAGTTTTCATCCATTCCTTAATTCATTAGAAGCCTAATTCTTTTTTATGATAGGAGGGTCTTATTGTAGACAACAAGATTCAAGGTTGAATTACATCATTCAGACACTTGTTTTTCAGAGGTGTTGATCTATCTTTGATAGTCTGTGTAGACTTCTCTGTTTGTGAATTAGTTTTCATGACTGACAAAGGCTATTGTGTAGAGTCAAGTGGGAAACAATTTGTGGCAAGATGATCCAACTTTTAAAGTTCAATTTTTAATTTTCTATCAAAATTCCTTTTGTATGTTTCATTGTGGACGTCTAAGTTTGACTTTGGTCCAAAAATTCCTCGGGAAATTTTGTAAAGAGAACGATTTTTTGATGAATTGGAATGAAATAAAGGATTGCTTTATGTCTCACCTATTTTTACTTGACTTGGTGTCTTTACTTCTGTCTCTATATTTATTTCAACAACTATTATATTCAAAAAATCACATAAATAATGAATTTTTCAGCAAGCTTTTATTTATAAAAAGCCATCCTAAGCACTTGTAATCAATACTTGTGAGTTAGGATATTAATTTTGATGGATATAAACATAGGGTGATATTCCCATCTATTTTGATTTAGCCAAGAAGAATATGAAAATGCTTGAGTAAGATCATTTCATATATTTTCCTCAACACATACTATTCAACCGATAGCATCATCATCGCCACACAGGCTATCTCGTGATCAAATCACGAGCACCATCATCACTATCAGTATCATATGATAGCATCAAATGTATCATCTCTCAAAACCATACTCCATCTAAGTAATCAAGCATGATGTTGGATAAGTCACTCACTCCATAGAGTGATACAAGAACCATTCTTCTAATCTGAACATATGTCCTAGAAGAATAACTATTCCAACAAATGCTGGAAGCTAGGCCATGGCTACAAGAACTATTCTTCTAATCCAGACATATGTCCTAGAAGAATAATTGTCCTGGACCATTTTTTGCCTGGAGAATGTCTGTCCACCAGCATATTGACTATCCATCTAGCTGATAATCATTTCCAACACTACTAATAGTCTTCATGGCAATCAGAACAATGTCATTCAATCGAACACAATTGTGTCTATCCATAGTAGTACACAACTACTATCCAGTGGTACACAACCACACCAAGTAGCACATGACTACTTAATTAGTGATGCATAGTCACAATGAGTGGAACAAATCCACCACAGTATCATACATCTACTGTCCAGAGACACATAGTCTCCAAAACAATCATATCATATGA
>JASDQU010102891.1:663884-680319 GCA_032191745.1 Picea mariana | reverse complement strand
TAACTATTCCAACATATGGTGGAAGCCATGCCATGTGCTACAAGGACTATTCTTCTAATCCAGACATACATCCTAGAAGAATAAATGTCCTGGACCATTTTCCACCTGGAGAATGTCTGTCCATTAGCACACTGACTATCCATCTAGCTGATAATCATTTTCAACACTACTGATAGTCTACCCGACAATCAAAACAATGTCTTTCAATAGAAGACAACTATGTCTATCCATAGTAGTACACAACTACTATCCAGTGGTACACAACCACACCAAGTAGCACACGACTACTTAATCAATGACACATAGTCACAACTAGTGGAACACATCCACCACAATAGCATACATATACTATCCATAAACATACAATCTCCATAGAAATCATATCAACCTGCATAGAAACAATATCATGATATGAACTGAGTCATTTGGGCCATTCTTCCACTCACATATGTGAGATGTGGAAGAGCATCTTCCTTCAAAAAGTAAAACATCAGTCATGGGATATTTGGAATATTCTTCTCAAGCATGGAAGAATAACTTTCCCTGATTTCTGAGCCTGGAACATTCACCTAACTGGGCCATTCCTTCGGCACTAGTCATAGTGCAACCTGGAGAGACTGAGTCTGCCTTAGGGAATGCATGTCCCTGATTACTGAACCTGGACCATTCACCTAAATGGGCCATTCCTCCGACACTAATCATAGTGCAACCTGGATAGAATGAGTCTTCCATAGGGAATGAATATCTAGACCATTTCCTAATGGAAATGACTGTCCTGCACCAACCTCCAAAACGGACCATTCTTCGAAACTGCTCACAACTGTGAATTTCAAAAGAATGACTGCTTGACGAAGAAAACTATTCTACTTGAACACTACTCAGAGTGACTGCCAAGAAGAATGACTATCCTATACCATTTCCACACACTGGCCATAAGGGGGATCACTGTCTATGGTACATAACCCATCTATCGAACCATTTTTATTACGAAAATGACTATCCGATCTAGACCATTTTATGAACTGGAAAATGCCTGTCTGTAATAAATCTCAAACCACTTTCCAAACTAGAAAGGAACTTCTCATCCTGGACCATTTTTTGAACTGAAAAATGAATGTCCATAAATCAATAACACATCAATGCTCCCTCCCAACCTGGGAGTAATCTCTTCCTTTTTCAATAGGGATGTTGTCTCCACGAGCCCCATCTTGCAAACTTTTCATCTTGGATACAGGTTTTACCAAAATATCTACTATCTTCTCATCTGTGGAGATATATTGGAGAACCACCTCTCTTTTTTTGATCTTCATCATAGATAATGTAATGCTTGATCTCAATGTACTTTGGTCTATTACGGAACACTGGTTTTCTATGAAGGATCCATGTAGATATGATCATTACAATATATATTATGGTCAAAATTCAACACTTCTATTTCCTGCTAGCTCATGATGACATCGTGGCAAGGCTCAAACTGAAACATATCCAAGTAGCACTTCTTCTGTCATCATGAGAGTTTGCCTGGATTAAAAAACCATCATTCCAAACTTCTGAATAAATATTCTGATATACTATCTCTGTCATAGAAAATTTTCACCACGCTTCTACTGTATATGCGATACTCTACATCAAGTTGTTTGAATCCATACAAGGTCTTCTTATATCTGCATACATGGGTCTCTTTATGGTATACCTCAAGACCTTGAGATTGCTTTACATAAGATTCTTCCTCAAATGATATATTGGGAGAACAATATTTTACAACCAACTGATGTCAAATTCAATCCATGGATACTGCAATAGATATAATAACTCATATAGAGGTATATCTAGTTTACGGAAAAAAACTGTTATCACAGTCTGCTCCTCCTTCTGGAAGAACCTCTAGTTCTAAATCTCACAATGCTTCCATTCATAAACCTTTTTCACTATTTCTTATATATACTGTTCTTCATCATAACTTCCATTTCTTCTGCTTGATTGCTTCTAGTGGGTTCAAACCAAGATGGTAGTCTTGTGATTCTTGGTATAATGTCTGGTTGTTCTGGCTTTTCTTTCTCTCTTGGAATCTTCATGTTCTTCTTCATGTTTCTATTTAGATCTTAGGTTCATGGAGTTTTCTATAGATTCCATGCCCTGAAGATTCCAACTTCTTCCTTTCATCATAGGATCATGGATGCAGATGGACAAGCGAGGATACTTTAAGGCTTCTTTTCAAACAAGACTTCTTATCAATTCAAACTGAACACATGTTGCTTTTCATGGCTTCTACTTTCAATGGGAACATAGATACTTCATAATCCTCAATGGATCATATTATTTAGGATTATATCCCTCCTAATCCTTGCTTCATGCATGAATGCATGCTCTTCTTTTGGAATTCTATAATCATCTCCCTCCCTCTATGATAGTCCACACTTTCGTCTGCACACAAGTATTTTTCCAATTTCCATTGTTTTGACTTCTTCTGGGTCTCTTCAAGTTTGATTTTGATTTTGGCTTATCTGGCAGTTGTTACTTATATAATAGCTTCCACAAGAATTGTTACCAAATATTGTCAACATACTTCATATTTTCATGTGTATTGCTTGAATTTTATTCATTGTAATAACAATCTTTATCCTTTTATTCTTCCATAGGCGTTGCTTCCCATGAACATATTTTCTTCTAAGAAATAGATATACATGATATGTACATGAACTATGTAAACATGATATATACAAGGGCTTTGAAGAATATTGTTACCTTGACTTAGAAGAAGATGTCTGTTTTATCTTGCTTGACTTTCTTTGAGGGTTCCCTTTCTTCGTCAACTGTTGCTTCGTTTGTTTCCTTCCTTTTCTTTGACTCAGGACAATGGTTCCTGTAGTGTCCTTATTTTCGATAGTTGAAGCATTGTATTTTTGACATATCCTATTCTTGATTTGGTTTCTTCCTTGAGCCAAACTTCTTCTTATTCCTGCAATTCTTGAACTTTGCTGTGAAATCTTGATCACTGTATTTCTTTTGGGATTTATCTTTTGCGTTAATCCTTGATTCTTCTTGTGCACAATAGGTCCAAAGTTCTTCAAATGTGGGATACTCCTTCCTTAAGTTCATGCTTTCAGAAAATGTATCCCATGTCTTGGGATGACCATTCAGTACTATATTTACTAGTTCCTTCTCTGAAATGATTTCTTCAATAGCTTGTAGTTGATATCATAACTGAGAGATTCTCAGAAGGTATGCTGTTATGCTGTCATCATTATTCATTTTCATGTCACATAGCTCATTCTTTAGACTCATTACTCCTCCAATATTTCTGACTAAGAAGAGCCTAGTTAGGACATCACACATCTTCTTAGATGAGTTAAGATTTCATACACAAAATCTGAGGCTTTGTATTCCCACAGCTTTGAATGGTAGACATGGATGATATCAACCTCCGATGGAGTCTAGCTCCAACTCATCAAGGGAAACGGTGTCAGAAAACACACGGCATCCATGATATACGCGGACATAAGGAATGAAGCAATCTTTCCGCTCTCCCTCTACGCTCGATACTCTATAAATCGGCTGGTCAAACTATCAGACAATAGTTTTGCCTAGTCGAAGGAATAGCCTTTGACGACCGTGTGAATTAGAGGCACACACTGGAGGAAAAAATGTGTGGTGTCCTCTCTCCCATATAATCTATAGGTCATCATAGCGATATATTTGAATTGTGGTTCCAGAGAAGCTATTGAATATATACCATTACTGTTCACCCGAAACTTCGCAGGGTGTGAAACCCAATATTTGATTAAACGAGACATAGTCTTGTTGTATTGCACACATTCCTTCAGTTTAAAATTCTCCAGGAATTTAGCATTGTAAACAAAGTCCGACACGGCTGGAAACTTGTACATAGCTTGCAATTGTTCGGGTCTGAAAGTCCCAATAGCGACCCTCTGCTTGATGAAGATGGTTTTGGTTGGTATATCTACATGGTCTAATGACCACCGAATCATATCGTAGTAAGGGAGCAGATGTGGCCTAGCCGCTACTTTATGCATTTGAGCCTGGACGACAATCTTATACTTGGTGATCAGATTGTCTTTTTCATTTTCACTGGAATCATCCGAAACATCTACCAATTCGGACTGTAGAACCTCAGAAACATATGACCAGGTCTTGACAGAGTCGACACTTCGAGGTGAAGTATCAGGAACATTGTCTGAACCTTGTCCTGAAACCTCAACAATGGATTTAGACACTTTTTGCGGGGCCATGGCAGGGGATTCTACTTTATCTCTCTCATGCGATAACAATATGTATACATACAAAAATTAGTTCTCTCTAGAAAGGTTTGCTCTGCGTAGAATAGAAATGAAATTTGTGACAACAAATAAAATATCTATGCCTTCGACCATTTAAAAATAGGTCATCCTTAGGAACAGAACGATCAAATCGTTCTTAAGTTTAGCAATAAAAACCAAATCCTTACTTGTTGATTCGCCTCGTTTCCAGTTAATGTCCTAGATTTTGACAGTTTGTAATGCAAGTTGGCGCAAGGAAAGTTTAAAATTTGCTCGGAGACTGTGCATATTAATTTGTATTAAAACACTGGAAATGTTGGCTTAGCTTAATTAATCAGGCCTTTTTTAAATGTTAATTAATCTTTCGACACTCGCCTCATCGGGAGCTTTCGCTTTAACCCTTTGAACCTCTAAGACATGAGATTGCAATAATTTGCTTTGGTTGATAAAAAATGTAACCATGATTAGGCATTTAATTAATTACGTTGTTATTTATATCATGACATCCCGACTCGAAGCTTCGAAGGTATAGCTTCTGGGAGGCTCGTATGCCGAGTTGCAAAATCGTGAGATCGCGATGATATGATTTAATTAAATTGGAGGATAAAACCGGATTAAGTGTTTAATTAATTACGTTTCTATTTTTATCGCGACTTCGCTACTCGGGGCTTTGAAGGTATAACTTTTGAGGGAAAACACGCCGAGTTGCAAATTCCCGATAGAGCTTAACCATGGCTAAACTTTTTACCTCTAACATTAACCCGGGTTACTAAAACAAGAATCTCGCGGTTTCGGTTATCGGGGTTACGACGGTAAGACTTTTGGAGCTAGCAAACACCGAGACACAAAATCCCGATGATGATTAACTGCGGTTTAGAGTATTTTTACTTTCGATAATGATCTGGGTAAACTTTTTAAAACTAGTTCACCGTTTGGCCCCTCGAGACTTGTAAACTATGTGATCTATAACTCTCGACATGCGACATCCCGAGGTGAAAAAGAGAGACTCTTTTAAACGATAAAAATAAAAAATAAATATTACCTTAAGAGTATGATAACCATCGCTGTTTGCATGATGAGACTTCTGAGATTTTGGAAAAAACAAAGAAAAATACGAAAACCGGCTTTCGATTTCAAGCATTAAGATATGAAATTTTAAACAGGCTAAAAAAACAAAGGTGGCTCCAACATAGGCTCCAACTAGGGATCCCGTTTTCCTCCAAGACGGGAAGAACAGTAGACGACGTGCCTATATTGGGTAAATGGAGTCAATGACTTTAATCCAGTGAAAATTTTCCCTAGAACAAGATAGCAAAAGGGAAAAGGACTTCGTTTTTTACCTTTGAAAAGCTTCTCTCAAAACTCAGATACTTTTTAAACTTATCTGTATTCCCCTTCACGACTTTCTCCTTCCCGTTACTGAATTTAGGTCTACATTAAGACAATCAAAACGTTTCTAGGAGACACAACAGATCTTGTGGCTATCGGCTTGCATCAAAAGAAGAAAATTATATGTTTTTAATCAGGAAGCCCTGTATGAACTTGGGATGTAGATCAGGTTTTAAAAAGAATTGGTTACTAGAGTAGAGTGATATTCATGTATAACAACCTTACATATATCTCATATATTGTATTAGCTGCTTCAGTTTATTGTGTTTTAGTCTCAACCTTTTCTACTTGCACATTTACTACTTTCGCTTTGCTGTTAGGTAACACTGTTTCTTCTGGGGTAGGCTCATAAGTTTTACCTCTTGGGAGAATTTTCTTAGGCTGAGTAGTTGAAATAGGCTTACCCTTAGATCTAAAGTTATACCTAGGTTGTAACTTGACCATTATCATACCAGTTTCTTCTTGATAACTACAAAGGTCAGTATAATCTCTTTCTTCACCCTCAATAGACGATTGTTGAGTGTTTAGAGATTTTTCATAATCCTCTCTAGTCAGATAAGATTGTGTGCAGTCATCACCCAAGTTCATGACATCATCATCCGAATCTCTGAAATCTTGGAGATCATTCGCTCCTATAAAATTTTCATTCTTTAGGGGAGTTTGTATTTTCTGATCTTCGTTTTTCATCTGTCTTTGCTGATTTGGGGGATTGGGATTCTTCCTAAAATCCTTTTTGGCAAAAGAATCGGCTTTGGCCTGTTCTAGCTCCATTCTTGATATCTTATTAGACATTTCCTTAATTACCCTGGCCATATCATCTACTTTGTCATCTGTGTATCTATTAGACACCGACAACCCTGCTTGTTCTCTAAAGCGTCTAGTTTCTCGGTTTCCCGCTTCTACTTTAGATTTTAACTTACCAGAAGCCATCATATTTGACTCAATTTCTACAGCGTCATCTTGTATTCAGTTTAGAGAATCTCCCCTTATTTCTTGTAAAATAAGTGCAAAATCTGGTTTAAAAGCCCCCGCAAAATTTACTTTGGCTACGGGTTGGGACGGTTTAACCTTGGCTGGGATTTTGTTATACAACTTGTTGAATATTTGAATAAACTCCATAACTATTTCTGAATTCTTTTTTCTTAAAGACCCAAACTCAGTTAAATAGTATAGGTGGTCCTTTCTTTCGCCCCATTGTCTAAGGAAAGCATCTTCCAAGGCATCATAGGACAAGATAGATCCTACAGGTAGACTCTGAAACCAAGTTCGGACCTGACCTTAGAAGGTTTGGAGAAAAATTCTCGAATACACATCTTCATGTTCGAGACCTAGGATGTCTGCGAATTGATCAAAGAAATTTATGTGTTTGGTTGCAGTTAGATCTCCTTCCCTAGTAAATTTTGGCAAATTTTTTATATAATTTTTGGGAAGTTCGTGCAAAGGAACGGGCAATACCAAAGGAGTGTATCTTGCTGCCACTTTAGCAAACAATCTTGGAGGGGGGGTAGGCCCTTGACCTCCAGTTCCTCCCCTAGAAGCACCTCCACCTCCTCCTCGGACAACCCCTCCACCTCCCCCTCCAGCGGCTGCCATTGTTATTAGTGGAAAGTTGTAAAGGGGGTTTTGCAATATTAAAAGTGAATCTTTACTTTCTTCGCAGGGCGAAAAATCCGAGGATGACTGGTATGGTATGTGAGGGCTTGGCTACTCGGACTTGCAAGAGATGTAGTCAGGAGAACCAACAGGTGTGGAAACTGGATGTGTGAAATATTCTTCAGGACTGTGTGGGGTCGTGAAATTCAACTGAAGACTCGATGATATACCGACAACAGATAAATTTTCTATAGGACTTTTTCTTTTATGTACTACAGAGGTTGTCGGACGAATTTTTCTTCTAACTTCGGAGCAGTTTGTTGTTAGATCCTTAGAGTCAAAAAGAGGGCTGCGTGAAGTTGAAGGTTCAGAAGGACTCTTGGTCTTCAGTTGTGGGTATTTAAGCTGATACACTGCAGGGGTCAGCTTAAGAGAGCTTCTCGCCTTTAAAATCTTCTCAGGATCGGTAATGGGTGTGGTCTGTTTACCATCCGGGTTTTGTCTGGTATTCCTTCGTCCAGATGCTAGCTTATTAATCGTGGAGTCGCCAAGTGAAAGATTGGAAAGCCTTTAAAACATGTGCACTCTTTGTTCACTATCAAAGGGTGTCACTTTCAACGAAAAATGTCGTTTTCCCACGGAAAAAGATTTCGTAACTTCGGTCCCCGACAATGGCGCCAAAAAGATGTTCTAGAGTCTGTACTTAAGGGTTAGAAGTATAGTGTCTAGGCATCCGAAAGTGAGTAAGGGGTAGAGAAGGAAGAAATGTCAACATTCGTTAAGGGAAGCCAGGGTTGATTTCTAAGTTGTCGTCTAGCTTCCAACTGTTCCTGGATGTGTATGTTCATTTCAATCACTACCCACAAACGTTCCAGTTTGACCCGGGTAGTGGATGTTTTAAGAATGGTATCTAAAATATTCAAGGCAATATGTGTTTGATCTAATAGTCCGGGTTCAATATTAGGCTGTCACAGGGACAGTCATAGAGGAACAAAATGATAAGAAAATCTCAAAGAAATGTTTAGATGCTGTCTCAATTTTGGTCGTATAAAGGAGAGTTATAGCTCTGATAGTGAAAACAGGATGCAAACCAAAGTCCCTTTCCCATAACTGAGTTATATTTTAATAAATGTGTATGAGGTGTAGGAAAAACATTAAGATGTCTATCATGTAAGGCTCCTATCAAGGGAGAATCTCACTTATAAATAGAAGAAGAAAAAAGATAAAGAAATAACCCGATGAAGCATATAATATATATAGAAATCTAAAATGTTCACTAGTCTTATACCCGCTGATAGCCGGTACAGAGGAAAAACGGTAAACAATATAGAAAACTAAAATTTATTCACAATAGTAGAGATTGTACTAAATTATAGTGAAACATTCATCAGATACATATATGAAATGAAATGAAATATGAAATATAAGGAAACAAACTCATAACACATTCCGAGTAAACTTTTTAAAAGTAGTTCGCCGTTTCGCCCCTCGGGACTTGTAAACTATGTGATCTATAACTCCCGACATGCAACATCCCGAGGTAAAAATGAGAGACTCTTTTAAACGATAAAATAAATAAATAAATCTTACCTTAAGAGTATGATAACCATCGTTGTTTGCGTGATAAGACTTCTGAGATTTTGGAAAAAAAAAAGGAAAATACGAAAACCGGCTTTCGATTTCAAGCATTAAGATATGAAATTTTAAACAGGCTAAAAAACAAAGGTGGCTCAAACACTACCATTACACATACTTCCTGATGGGTTCCCTAGGACATAACTCTTGGTTTGGGTATTGACACACCTAATAGGGAGTAATAATGACCCTCCCATACCTAGACTTGGCAAATTGTATAATTTTGTAAGCTAGTGTGAAATTTGAAGAGGATATTCCATGAGATATATCTAATGTCTTTTGTATTAACATGATCACTTTATATGTTGTGTTTTGATTGTATACCTTGCCTTTGGTGTTCATGATGCATATTGGACCACATAAGACCCCTCTTTGGATGATGATTGCACATGCTTCGTTGACACTTGGATCCTTCAGAGGATGTTGAGGGACTGCTACCCCATTTGTATGGAGGTCACCACCACCACTTCAGAGACTTTGCTTGGCACTCCTAGGAGGATGTTGGGGGTTTTGATCAGAACTCAATGATGATGGGACATTCCTTGCATGATAATGATGGTTTTATGGGATGTTTCACCTTTCATGGAGGACGTTGGACCCTTTCTTGAGGACGCCGCACTTGGAGAGATGACATGACACTTTTCCATGGATGATGACATCCTTTGATGATGGGGTATTTCACCTTTTAATGATGGGGCACCTTGATGTGATGTTTTTGGGCTTCTTGTGATGACATGGCACCTCTTGATGATATGTCACACCTTTTTGGAGGCTTGAGGCACCTCTTGAGATGAAATGTTACACCCTTTCATGTCAATGTTTCACCTTTTGAGCATATTTTCAACATTTTGGGAGTGAGCCGTCCCCTTTTGAGACCATACATGCCACACATGCGATCTTTTGAACACTTGTTTGTGGTGTAATACCCCTAGGTCGAACCCTAGTTGTACATTTAAATGTAAATGTTTTATAGGCTGGTGAGCCAGGTTGTTATAGGCCAGAAGGCTTAAGTGGTTATTAGGCTGGAGAGCCTAGATGCTAAAGGCCAATGAGCCTATTTTTGTAATATGTAAACACTCATATTATTAATAAAGTATATCACTTCTGCAGACCGACCCACAAATGATTATGGGGGGATAAACTCCACTGGAAAGGGAAAGGGGGCTAAGAGTCTAGGAAGGGGATAAGCTAGGGGGCTTAATCCAAATGAAATATTATATTAATATTCCTTAAAGCTAAAGTAAAATATATGAATATATCCTAAGTTCTAAAGTAGGAACAAGGGAGTCTCTTGGGTGGAAAGTGTCTTAAAAGACACATGTATATATATATATTTGTGGACATAATGCAAAAGCGATATTTGTTTTTATTTTCTTTCTCAGGATTATTATTCTTGGATGGAGGTAGTTGTGAATCGTACCCGAAGGTATTGGAATGAAGGAGGAACCTGTAATTGTACTGGTTAGCTCAGACACTGGATTGAAGAAGCAGGTTGTCAGGCTTGTCGGACTGAAGAAGTGAGTTGTCAGGCCCGTGGAACTGAAGAAGCGGGTTATCAGTGTTAGAAAAATAGGATCACAGAAAAATAAAAATAAAGCAAATGCGGAAATAAAACATAGAAGATACACAAATCAATAGAGACACACATATACGTGGTTCACATAGTGTGGGCTACATCCACCAGATAAATTTCCAGGTCCTTCCTTTTTACTATCCAATAAATGAAGGGATACAACCTACAACACACCCATTGTAACTTCCTCTTCTTTCTCTCACAATCTCCTCTCTCAGAATACAATATTCACAATGATACATAGATGCAATGCAATTCCCTCATAAATGATAGTTCCCTTTTAGGGTAAAAAACCCTAACATAGCTTCTATCGTCAGATTTGTGACCTTATAATGAATGGTCTAGATTTACTATGAAATTACAATATACATTTACAAGACATTTTTTCCTTCATGGGCTTTTCCCCTGAACCCCCATCGGGGAACACTATCCCCCAAACCCTCCCCCAAACCCCTGCCAGGGGCTTGCTTGCCCCCAGACCCCTCGGCTGGGGGGATGAGCCCCTCGGACCCCACAAGGGGGGCAAGCCCCCCCTGCAACCCCCCTGCGTGGAGGGGTGTACATTATTCTGGGGTGTACAGTCTTCATGGGGTATAAATACGGTTGAAAACAAAGACCTATGACACAAGAGGAAAAATAGGCTCCACAACCAACAATCAAGCCCGTGAACATTGTCCCCATGTGAGATAATTGCTAGGGATTGATTTCCCAAGGTGAAAACTACAACTATAGGGATCTGAGACTTGTTTTCCGGCCTGTTGCTGAAGCCTCAATAGGGAAGTGGGGTAGCTGAAGGGTTGTTGAGCAGATATGGGGCACACTTCCTGGGGTGGGACATACATGTGTGGAATGAGTGATTATAGGCTGTTAGTTTGAGTTGGCACCCGTGTCTGAGTTTGTATGTTGTTAAAGAGACCTTAGCCTGGTTAGAAACCATTTACCTAGGTGGAATTTATCCCCAGCTCGGGGGTGACCTATTGCTGAGAGTTATGATCAATGTGGTCTAAGGCTGGGAGGAACGTGGAAGGCATGCATATAGTTGGTGTTTATTTCCTGAGATATGTGTCATTCATCTACTTACTTCAATTACTATGTATTTTAAATTATGAGTTTCTGTCATGGAATTTTCTGTTGTTAAATTCTATATATGAATTGTTATTGTTGTATGCATGCTCTTATTAATTCCGCTTAACTCTATTCAGAGGCATAAATCATTATTTAATGTAATGGTATCAGAATTTGTAATTCTGTGTGGCGTGGCCAACTTGGTGCTGGGTACGTTACAAATTGTTTCAGACTCAAATTGTTTTAAGTGGCATAGCTCAGTTGGTGTCTAGGTATGTTACAAATTGGTATCAAAGCCCAAATTTTAACACTGAGCCTGCATGGGCCATTTAACAAAGTGTAGAAGAAAAATAACAGAGTTTGCAGGCGAAATGTTTGACAAAATGTCAAGACGAGTCTATATGAAAATTGTTTGACAAATGTTTATGGTGTTTTCATGGGAAATCGAGAGCAACCGGGTGAAATTGGGTTGAAGCCCCAATTTCTTTTGTTAAATTCCAAAGGAATTTGGGAAGTTTGGTCCAAGGATGAGTTTTTCTGGACTTTAATCTCCGTCTAAGAAAATTTAGACTTGTAATTGGTCAAATTTGAAGCCAACAAAAGGCTATGGCTGACTGAATGAAATTTAATAAATTTAATATTTGTAGAGCGACCATGGTGAAATTGAATGAAATTGGGTAAAAGCCTCAATTTCCTGCAGCTAATTACAGAAACAAACAAACGTTTGTGTACAAGTATTGATTTGGTTGTATTGAGCTTAGTTACAGAGATCTAATGACATCCCAACAAGGAATTCCATTTTTGAGCAAATTTAAGCAATTTGGGAATTTTGGAAAATAGGCGGAATCGGAAAAAAATTCGGTATTTTTCTGTACATTGATGTCATCATGACATGGGGAGGGGCCACGTGTCAGCTAACATGGCGACATGTGACATTTACTTCCATTGTGGCAAGGATATGAAAATAATCTAAGTGTTGGATTTGTGCTTTCATGAGTCCGTGAGTTCGCAAGTCCGCAAAGACGAAAAAATGGCTAAGTGTTGAGACTTATTATGAGTCCGCGAAGACGAAAAAATGGCTAAGTGTTGAGACTTATAATGAGCCTTCGAGTCTGAAGAAGTGGAAAAATGGTTAAGTGATGAGACTTTTTAGACAGACTTATGAAAGAAAGGTTACAAGACCGTGAGTCCGTGAAGACGGAAAAATGGCTAAGTGTTGAGACTTGTTATGAGTCCGTGAGTCCGCAAATCCAAAGAAGTGGAAAAATAGTTAAGTGTTGAGACTTATTACGAGTCCATAAGTCTATGAAGACAGAAAAATGGCCAAGTATTGAGATTCATGATGAGTTATTGAGTCCAAATAAGTGGAAAAATGGTTTAGTGTTGAGACTTTTCAGACGAACTTATGAAAGAAGGTTACAAGACCGTGAGTCCGTGATTTCGAAGAAGTGGAAAAATGGTTAAGTGTTGGGACTTATTATGGGTCTGTGAGTTCGCGAGTCTGCGAAGATGGAAAAATGGCTAAGTGTTGGGACTTATTATGAGTCCGTGAGTTTGTGAAGATGGAAAAATGGCTAAGTGTTGAGACTTATGATGAGTCTGTGAGTCCGAAGAAGTGGAAAATGGTCATGTGTTGGGACTTATTATGAGTCCGTGAGTTCGCGAAGATAGAAAAATGGCCAAGTGTCGAGACTTATTATGAGTTTGCAAGTTCGCAAAGATGGAAAAATGACCAAGTGTTGAAATTATGCTTCCATGAGTCCGCGAGTCAGCAAGGAGGAAAATGGTTGAGTATGGGAACTCTTCTGATGAACTTATGAAAGGAAGAAGTAAGCACTCATGAGTTTGCAAGATCACGATTCTGCAATTCCAATTGGATGAAAAATAATCTAAGTGTTGGAGTTATGTTTCCGTGAGTCCACAAGGATGAAAATGGTTAAGTATGGGAACTCTTCAGACGAACTTATGAAAGGGAGGGTGTTGCTTCCGTGAGTCCACGAGTTCGTGAGTCCACATAAATGAAAATAATATAAGTATTGAGACTTTTTGGGGGGACTTATAAAAGGAAGAAGTAAGAACTCGCGAGTCTGGAAGTCCATGAGTCTGCGAGTTTGAGAGTACACGAGTCTGCTTAGATGAAAAATAATCTAAGTGTTGGAGTTATGTTTCCGCGAGTCCACAAGTCTGCAAGGATGAAAATGGTTAAGTATGAGAACTCTTCAGATGAACTTATGAAAGGGAGAGTTATGGTTTCATGAGTCCATATAGAGGAAAATAATCTAAGTATTGAGACTTTTCAGGCAGATTCGTGAAAGACAGAATTTGGATACTTTATTGGAACATAATCACATGAAATTTTATGTAATTGTAAATTATTAAGCCTAACAAATTTTGTTGGCTACACATTTTGCAGAGTTAATAGCATTTATACCAGAACAAGGTCACCACAAAGTTCAAAATCATGGAATATGCACATGGGGTTTTTGTTATAAATAAAAAGTGTGGTCGTTTAACCATAAACTATATAGCAATATTGTCACCCAACCATAGGTCGAAACCACCCTTGAGCAGCTTAACCTTGACAGAGAATAATTCTGGAAGCAAACCATAGGCCTAGTAGCCAATCAATGTAGCGTACCTCTCTCTAGAGATAGCACACAAGGCAGAAAGTTGAAACCATAACCAATAGAAAGTCCAAGCCTAAACTGAGAATACAGGTTGCAGTAGCTGCAACTGCAACTTCTCTCTAGACTTGTGCACTTACTCAATTTCTGCAGTGCACACTCTTACATTTCTGTAGTTGCGAGCTGTGTATGTCAAATGAGATCTGGTGTCCTGTATTTATGCTGCTCCTCCTTAGCTGTCTGGCCCAACTTCTCATTCTAGAGGCTAAAAACTCAATATTAAATATTTTCTTTAGTCGACTTTCCTTTTAGGGTTATGTCCAATGCTTTAGGGTTTCTTCTTTCTTCCCAAAATATTCTATTCTTGTCAAGGTTACATGTGGAGGTTAATACCTCCCACAACTACCATAATATCAACACTCCCTCCTAGCTAGGGAGGTATTGATGGCAATGGTCTTGAGCACAAACATACCATTCAATCGATAACATCATCATAGCCATACAAACTATCTCATGATAAGATCACAAGCACCCTCATGATTATCAATATCATCTGATAGCATCGACTAAATCATCTCTCGAAGTCATACTCCATTTGAGTAATCAGGCATGATACTGAATAAGTCACTCACTCCACAGAGTGATACAAGAACCATTCTTCTAATCAGAACATATGTCCTAGAAGAATAACTATTCCAACAGATGTTGGAAGCCATGGCATGTGCTACAAGGACTATTCTTCTAATCCAGACATACGTCCTAGAAGAATAAATGTCTTGGACCATTTTCCTCTTGGAGAATGTCTGTCCACTAGCACATTGACTATCCATCTAGCTGATAATCATTTTCAACACTACTGATAGTCTACCTGACAATCAAAACATTGTCTTTCAATAGAAGAAAACTATGTCTATCCATAGTAGTACACAACTACTATCCAGTGGTACACATCCACACCAAGTAGCACACAACTACTTAATCAATGACACATAGTCACAACTAGTGGAACACATCCACCACAATAGCATACATATACTGTCCATAAACATACAATCTCCATAGAAATCATATCAACCTGCATAGAAACAATATCATGATATGAACTGAGTCATCTGGGCCATTCTTCCACTCACATATGTGAGATGTGGAAGAGCATCTTCTCTCAAAAAGTAAAACATTAGTCATGGGATATTTGGACTATTCTTCTCAAGCAT
This sequence comes from Picea mariana, assembly GCA_032191745.1. Lineage (NCBI taxonomy): Eukaryota > Viridiplantae > Streptophyta > Pinopsida > Pinales > Pinaceae > Picea > Picea mariana. The sequence continues at coordinate 664,949 of JASDQU010102891.1, read as the reverse complement.
GGAAGAATAACTGTCCCTGATTTCTGTGCCTGGACCATTCACCTAACTGGGCCATTCCTTCGGCACTAGTCATAGTGCAACTTGGAGAGACTGAGTCTGCCTTAGGGAATGCATGTCCCTGATTACTGAACCTGGACCATTCACCTAAGTGGGCCATTCCTCCGGCACTAATCATAGTGCAACCTAGATGGTATGAGTCTGCCATACGGAATGAATATCTGGACCATTTCCTAATGGAAATGACTGTCCTGCACCAACCTCCAAAATGGACCATTCTTCGAAACTGCTCACAACTGTGAACTTAAAAAGAATGACTCCCTGACGAGGAAAACTATTCTACTTGACCACTACTCAGAGTGACTACAAGGAAGAATGAATATCCTAGACCATTTCACCACACTGATCATAAGGGGGATCACTATCTATGGTACATCAACAATCTATCGAACCATTTTTATTACGAAAATGACTGTCCGATCTAGACCATTTTTTGAACTGGAAAATGCCTGTCATTCATAAATCTCAAACCACTTTCCGAAATGGAAAGGAAGTGCTCATCCTGGACCATTTTTCAAACTAAAAAATGAATGTCCATAAATCAATAACACATCAATGCTTCCTCCCAAGCTGGGATTAATGTCTTCCTTTTTCAATAAGGATGTTGTCTCCACGAGCCCCATCTTGCAAACTTTTCATCTTGGATACAGGTTTTACCAAAATATCTACTATCTGCTCATCTGTGGAGATATATTGGAGAACCACCTCTCTTTTTCTGATCTTCATCACAGATAATGTAATGCTTGATCTCAATGTACTTTGGTCTATTATGGAACACTGGTTTTCTATGAAGGATCCATGTAGATATGATCATTACAATATATATTATGGTAAAAATTCAACACTTCTATTTCCTGCTAGCTCATGATGACATCGTGGCAAGGCTCAAACTGAAACATATCCAAGTAGCACTTCTTCTGTCATCATGAGAGTTTGCCTGGATTAAAAAACCATCATTCCAAACTTCTGAATAAATATTCTGATATACTATCTCTGTCATAGAAAATT
>JASDQU010102891.1:642123-661291 GCA_032191745.1 Picea mariana | reverse complement strand
GTCACTCTTACTTGGCCCTGTCAGATCTGAAGAAGGCCTCTGCAATTTGGTGAAGATATGAGATGATTCCCCTGTTAATGTCTCCTTAGTCCTCCTTCAAATACTCTCTCAACAAACCCGCAATTCAATCTCTCTCAGAAATCGAATCCTCTTTCTGAAGTGCATCCCCTAGCCAAGTCGATCTACTCATATACTTTGATGAATAAGTGAAACCCTAATCTCCAAAGTGATGGAGGGCTGAGATCTACTCTCTCCATCCAGACGAGATCAATGGTCAAGATTAAAAGACCACAAGTTAAATTATTTTTCACTTTAACCTTAGAAAATGATAGAATTAGGGAAAATTGAAAAACAAAATGCTTTTAAAATTTTCTGTTCACTAGATCAGCATAAAGAATAAGACATACAAATAGATCTGAAGCAAATAAAATTTTTGAGTATGAAAAAATAACTTTTAGCTTACCTCCTGATTTAATGATAGATGTACCTGTCACACATGTGGATGTAAGCCTCTGTAAGTATGCTGAGACTTAGTTTAGGTTCATGGATCAAACCTCTTAGGGTTTGATCTTTGTCAAAGAGAACTGTGGGACAGTTTTGACATGGATGGAAACCCTCAAAGAAAACAACAACAAAACCTTTGACTTAACAGCAATAAACCCAACAAGAAAAACCCTCCAATAAACAGTGATTTGGTACAGGAAGAGATCTGGACAGGTAAGCAAAACCTCCAACAGCAAACATCCTTACTCAGAAATCTGGACAACAACTGAGAAACCTCCATAGGGGACTCAACACTCCACGCGACAACAAGAGGGAAACATGTACAACCAAGGAGTGTTCCTAGAATGAGGCTGCGACACCTCCACACAGGCCCATGGCCCTAGACAAGGAACCGACACCCACAGAACAGGCCTGACAACTTAAAGGGAGGCACAGCTCTGGTGCAAGAGACAGGTTCGACAGCCCTTGGAGGCACCTCACAACTAAATTCAGCAACCTCAGCAAAAACTCCAAGGAAGAAACTTCCAGCCAGCATAAAAATCGCAGATCTGTAACTGATAAGCAAAGGGAAAGCCGCACCAACAAGAGGGAAAAGTCACCGAGGTAGCCGTAACATGTAGGGAGATGAGAGAGTGAGTGTGAGCGTAAAAACCAGTAGGGTAGGGTCTAATTTATAGTTAGGGAGAGGGGTTAGGGTAATTAGGATTATAATTAATTATTGACATTTAATTAATATAAATATTAATTAATATGTCAATTAATATTTAATTAAAACCCTAATTACATAAAAACCCCAATCACTTAAAATAAAACCCCAGTCACAAAATAAAACCCAATCACATAAACCAAGAGGGAAAGCAAACGAACAAGGGGTTACCTATTAAGATAAAGTCAAGGATGGGTTCCTTAATGGCAAAACATGTCCACATGAGTCTCATAGTGACCTATAAACTTCATCATCACTACATAAGGGGGTACATCAACAATGTGGTCATGTCCATCTTCATAGATTCTCCTAGGTCTCATGGACCATCCCGGGAGAGAGGAAGAGGATCACACATCAACACATCTTGGTATTACACTAAGATCTACCTGGTTAAAGACCAGGTTGCTCAAGAACACATCTGGGGGCCATATAACACATCTAGGGTCTTATCCACCAAGGTACAAGACCAAGGATCAACCCATGCATTAAGCAAGGGTTCCCTGGAACACATCCAGGGGCCCTAGACACATCTACAGACTTATATCAACCACCAAGGAACACATCCAAGGATCAATCCAAGCTCCGGGAAAGGATTCCATGGAACACATCCAGGGGCCCTAGAACACATCTAGGGTCTTACTGCTTGGTCCTAGACCAAGAACCCTAGTCATCTACCGGGGGCCCTTACAAGGGTCTTTTGCCATGGCTCTCACTGCTTGGTCTCATACCAAGAAACCCCAGGAGTGTGCAGGGGGCTCTAGTCCACAACTAGGGTCTTATGCCATCCTCTAGGAGAATGGCTCTTGCAACTGCACTAATTTCAACACTCCCTCTTAGCAAGAGAGGCATTCTTAGCAACACCAAGCTTATCTCGAATCTTGAAAGTACACAAACTTTGTCAAGGACAGTGGCTTGGTCAAAATATCTACAGTCTGTTCTGCCGTCGGAACATACTGAATACTGAGAATGTTCTTCTGCATCATGTCCCAAACATAGTGGTATCTCATCTCAATGTGTTTTGACTTGTCATGAAACACCGGATTCTCGGAGAGCTTTATACAGCTCTAGTTATCACAGTGGATGACTGTGGGTTCTAGCTCTGCACTGAACAAGTCTGAAAGTAGCTTTCTGAGTCACACTGCTTCTTTGCTAGCTGCACTTGTAGCAATGTATTATGCTTTTGCAGTGCTCTGGGCTATGGATTCTTGTTTCCTGTTGGACCAGGTGATCATCGCTGAGCCCAAACTGAAACAATATTCGGAAGTGCTCTTTCGGTCCACTGTACTGCCCATCCAATTTGAATCTATATATCCATGAAGCATTACACCTCCACTGGAAGTGTATCTGAGCCCATAGGCCATAGTCCCCCGAACATATCTCAGAATATGTTTAACAACCACCATATGTATATGCTTCAGTTCACACATGAGCTAGCTGAGGGCATTCACTGCATAACATATGTCCGGTCTGGTATGTATAAGATACATCAAGGACCCAATGATCTACTGATATAAGGTGGGGTCTTCCGGATCTGTACCTGTAACCTGGTCTTGTAATTTCTTCAGGTTAGAAATCATCGGTGTGGACATGGACTTACAGTCCATCATGCCAAATCTGTGGAGCACATCAACTGCATATTTACTTTGTGAGAGGAAGATCTCACCTGATTTCTGCCACACCTCTAAGCCCAGAAAATAATGCATAAGCCCCAAGTCTTTCATTTCAAATTCTGCTGAAAGCTCCCTCTTAGTCTGAGCTATCAAGTTTTCCTCTCCAGTGAGGAACAAATCATCCACATATAAGACAAAGATAACCAGATGGTTCTGTACAATCTTTATATAAAGATTGAGATCTGCTATGCTCTTGGTGAACCCAAGACTCTGTAGAAAGCTGTCAATTCTCCCATACCAAGCTCCCGGAGCTTGCTTCAATCCATACAAAGCTTTCTTGGGTTTTCACACATGAAATTCTTTCCCATGGATCATGAACCCTTCAGACTGTTTGATATGTACCTCTTGCTTAACTTCACCGTTAAGAAAAACAGTCTTAACATCCATCTGGTGAACTTTCCAACCAAAAATTGCGACAAGAGAGATAATAATCCTGATGGAAGTATATGTTGATTTTTCAATAAACTAGGCTTGAGCATGAAGTTCATTCCATTTTTAGCATTTTACTTAAACCATAAACAATTTGTTACAACAACCAAGATCACAAGAAGAAACACCATGCACAAGTACACAAGAAGTATCTTGGGAAACCCTTCTCAACAAGGGAAGAAAACCCTGCCAATCCTTTGCTATATTCTTCAAGAGAAAGACCTCCACCACCATAAAAAACCTAGCACACAAAAGGGTGCTCAAAAACCCTAGAAGACTAGTGCCCAAGAGAGGTGGACACTTTTCCCAAGAACAAATGTTTGCTGAAATTTCCAAACTAATACTTGTGATACGATTCCTCAATCTGGAATTTACCTTTATTTATATTATATTGAACCTATCAACAGAAGTATCTATTGGCACAACAAGGCCGACCTCAATAACTCACAATATAATTAATAATTACCATATTAATTTTCTTTTACATTAAGGTGGGGCCGACCTGTACCCTTTGCATTACAAATAGGGTTACATGTAAGTCTGACTCTTGAACAATATAGCAAGGGATCTCATACACCCACTAGTGCTAAGCCACTAAGGGCACATCCATCTGTGCTTAGCCACAAGGATGTCTCTCTATCTCACTGCGTCTCACAAGAGAACCACACTTACTAGTGCTCAGCCACTAGGATCAAGTTCACCTGTGCTCATCCACAGGCACGTCCAACTCAACAGATCTTCTTTCTCACTGCGTTACACAGGAGAGTCATCTGGAGTTCATCATCTCAACTCTCTGCTCAGAGGAGGCTAATACATCGTTTCGTCTCTATCTCATAACGATGCACCCAGCTCATGGGATATCACAAGTTCACTTGTGCTCAGCCACAGGGACGTCTAACTCAACAGATCTTCTTTCTCACCGCGTTACACAGGAGAATCATCTGGAGTTCATCTCAACTCTTTGCAAGGAGGAGGCCAACACAACGTTCCAGTTCTGTCTCAGATGGGAACCACACACCCAACTCAGGGGCTCTCTCTCAGGTCTGTGTCCTGGAGGATGTCTCACGCAGCTGTAATCATCAACAATATATCTGGCAACAAGAGAAAAGATCTCGTCATAGTCAATTCCTTCTTTCTGAGAGAAGCCACGAGCCACAAATCTAGCCTTGAATTTTTCAACACTGCCATCTGCTGTATACTTTATTTTATAAAGCCATTTGGAGGTTACCATTGATTTGCCACAATGTCTTGGGACCACTGCCCATACATCATTCTTTAGAAATGAATCATATTCTTCTATCATAGCATCTTTCCACACTTGATGTTTGGAGGCTTCTTCAAAGGTGGAAGGTTCTGAATCAATCACAAGATTCAATTGAGCTATTAAGCCAGAGTACTTATCTGGTTTCTTGCTTTCTCTGAAAGTGCCTTTAGGTGCTGAATGCTTTTCTGCTTCCTTTAGAATTTCCCGGCACCGGATTGGTTTCCTTTTAATAGGAGGTTTCTCTAAAGGAAACTCAATAGTATCCCTTGTGGGATCCACTGAAGGTTTTGAGGTCTCCTCCCTCTGTTCATCTGGAAGAGGTGAATCTAAAGGTTCATGAGATGGAGCTTCCTGCGCCTCTGTATCACATGGAAGTTCTCTAGCATGACGAAAAGCTGCTTCTTCATGAAAAGTCACGTCTCTGCTGACCTCAATGAACTTTTGACCTGGGATATAAATTCTATAAGCCTTTGAGGTTTCTTTGTATCCCACAAAAGCTCCTTTCTTTCCGGAGGGCTCTAGCTTAGTCCTCTTTTGTTTTGGAATATGAATATAGACTGGATTGCCAAAGATTCTTAAGTGATCAACTGATGGCTTTATACCGGTGAAAACTTCTTCTGGAGTTTTCTCTTCAAGGGCTTTGTGAGGACACCTGTTCTAAATGTAGACTGCAGTACTTGCAGCTTCCGCCGAAAGAGATAATGGTAAATTCAGATCATACATCATGGCTCTGGCTGCTTCACAGATTGTCTTGTTCTTTCTTTCTGCAATCCCATTCTGCTGGGGATTATAAGGCAGAGTCAGCTCCCTCTTAATCCCGGAAGCCCGACAGAGTTCATCATACTTGTAGGAGTCAAATTCTTTACCATTGTCAGTTCTGAAAATTCGGATGTGTCTACCTGTCTGATTTTCAACAAGATTCTTGAAATCTTGAAATCTGCTGAAAGCTTCATCTTTAGTCTTTAAAAAATAAATCCAAGTTTTACGAGAACAATCATCAATAAAAATGATATAGTAAATACAACAATTCATAGATGGAGCAGTCATAGGCCCACAAAGATCAGAATGTATTAGATCTAAAATGCCATTAGATTTTGTATTGCTGTGAGGATAAGCTTTCTTTGTATTCTTATCGAGGGCACAACCTCTACAAACACTATCATGCTCAAATGAAAACATTGGCATACCTGTTACCATCTTTTGCAAACCTGGAAGTGGGTTGTAGTTGAGATGTGCAAATCCTCTGTGCCAGAGCTCGCATGGGTTTATCATCTCGTGAGCTAGTGCTTGAACCACTTGACCTGAGATTTTGTAAAGTCCACTCTCACAAGTTCCAATAGTCATGGAAGTGCTCAAATCTCCATTTGAGGGCCACGTGAGAGCCTTTCCTTTGGTGAAGGCTATTGAGTATCCTTTTCTCTCTAACACTGCAACTGAGATTAGATTTTTTTTTAAACCAGGAACATAAAGAATTTCATCAATATGAAATATATTGCCTGATTGAAGCTGGAAAGAAGCAGATCCAAACCCTTTTATGTCATAAGTACCATCATCACCCAGTTCTATCTTTACATTGAATTTCTTATCCTGATAGTTTACAAGATTTTGTTTGAAACCTGTCATGTGTTTGGAGGCACCACTGTCTATTAACAAAACCTCCTCCGACTTGGTTATAGTGCCATAAAGAGCTGAGATGAGATAATATTCTTCGTGTTGTTTTTGCTCTTTGGTGGCTGCCCTAGTTCTTCTTCTTTGAGGTTCCTATTGAGGCTCAACTTTTTCAGTTGCAACTGAGGCATGGAACTTACCTTTTCTTCTCTGTTGAGAGGGGGGGTTCCTGCAATCTTTTGCATAATGTCCTAGCTTATTGTAGTTAAAACATCTTACTTTAGATAAATGAGAATTAAGATGAGATAACTTACCTTGAGGTTTCTTACCTTTGCCTTTAGGTTGAGGAAACTTCTTCCATTCTTGGCTTTAGCTGAAAGCGCATGATCTCTTAGAATTGAATGCTCATTTCTACTTGAGTCTTCCTTCTTCTTCTAAGCAATCATGCTATAATCTGTCGAAGTTAGATTGAGGTTCTCTTCCATTGACTGAAGCAAGAACGATTCCCCATGACTCAAGGAGTCCATCAACTGCAGTTTGCACAAGTTCATCATCATCCACAACAACTCCTATTGCTGTAAGATGATCTCTGGTTTGAGCAATCTTGGAGAAAAAGGAAGCAATGGTTTCATCCTTTCCCATCCTTAAAGTACGTAGTTGTTTCTTCAATATTCCCTTATGAGTTGGAGCCTTCTTTTCATAGAGATTTGCTAGGGCATCAAAGCAATCTTTGGCAGTCCTTAGATGACCAATGGTGGGCATCATGCTGTTCTTAACTGAGTCAAACATGACTCTTTTAGCTTTGGCCTGTCTCTTCTTGTATGTTGCCCTGCCAGTATTTGAAGTGGGTTCTTCTATTACCCTAGTAACCAGCTCATCCAAGTCATTCTCTTCTAGGATGTTGAGTATCCTACACTTCCAAGCATTGAAGTTGGAGGCCCCTTCAAGTCTATCTTCAGCTTTGACTAAAGAAGAGGCCATGCTGAATTCTGGATCGGATTATGAAGATGATATGCTACTGATCTGCAAAACATACCCTAAAAAATGGATCTATGCGGGCTCAAGTCTGCAATTCTTGAGCTCTTTTCACGCCCTAAGCTCTGAAATGATGTTAGAATTAGGGAAAATTGAAAAACAAAATGCTTTTAAAATTTTCTGTTCACTAGATCAGCATAAAGAATAAGACATTCAAATATATCTGAAGGAAATAAAATTTTTGAGTATGAAAAAATAACTTTTAGCTTACCTTCTGATTTAATGATAAATGTACTTGTCACACATGTGGATGTAATCCTCTGTAAGTATGCTGAGACTTAGTTTATGTTCATGGATAGGGTTTGATCGCTGTCAAAGAGAACCGTGTGACAATTTTTCCATGGATGAAAACCCTCAAAGAAAAGAACAACAAAACCTTTGACTTAACAACAATAAAGCCAGCAAGAAAAACCCTCCAATAAACAGTGATTTGGTACAGGAAGAGATCTGGACAGCTAAGCAAAACCTCCAACAACAAACACCCTTACTCAGAAATCTGGACAACAGCTGAGAAACCCCCACATGGGACTCAACACTCCACGCGACATAAAGAGGGAATCATGTACAACCAAGGAGAGGGTCCAGAATGAGGCTGCGACACCTCCACACAGGTCCTTGGCCCTAGACAAGGAACCAACACGCACAAAACAGGCCCGACAACTTAAAGGGAGGCAACTCTGGTGCAAGAGACAGGTCCGGCAGCCCTTAGAGGCACCTCACAACTAAATCCAACAACCTCAGCAAAAACTCCAAGGAGGAAACTTCTAGCCAGCATAAAAATCGCAGATTTGTAACTGATAAGCAAAGGGAAAGCTGCACCAACAAGAGGGAAAAGTCACTGAGGTAGCCGCAACAAGTAGGGAGATGAGTGAGTGAGTGTGAGTGTAAAAAGCAATAGGGTAGGGTGTAATTTATAGTTAGGGAAAGGGTTTAGGGTAATTAGGATTATAATTAATTATTGACATTTAGTTAATATAAATATTAATTAATATGTCAATTAATATTTTATTAAAACCCTAATTACATAAAAACCCCAATCACATAAACTAAAACCCCAGTCACAAAATAAAACCCAATCACATAAACCAAGAGGGAAAGCAAACCAACAAGGGGTTCCCTGTTAAGATAAAGTCAAGGGGGGTTCCTTAATGACAAAACATATTCACATGAGTCTCATAGTGACCTATAAACTTTATCATCACTGCATAAGGGGGTACATCAACAATGTGGTCATGTCCATCTTCATAGACTCTCCTAGGTCACATGGACCATCCCGGGAGAGAGGAAGAGGATCAGACATCAACACATCTTGGTATTACACCAAGATCTACCTGGTTAAAGACCGGATTGCCGCAGAACACATCTGGGGGCCCTAGAACACATCTAGGGTCTTATCCACCAAGGTACAAGACCAAGGATCAACCCATGCATTAAGCAAGGGTTCCCTGGAACACATCCAGGGGTCCTAGACACATCTAGGGACTTATATCAACCACTAAGGAACACATCCAAGGATCAATCCAAGCACTAGGCAAGGATTCCCTGGAGCACATCCAGGGGCCCTAGAACACATCTAGGGTCTTACTGCTTGGTCCTAGACCAAGAACCCTAGTCATCTACTGGGGGCCCTCACAAGGGTCTTTTGCCATGGCTCACACTGCTTGGTCTCATACCAAGAAACCCCAGGAGTGTGCTGGGGGCCCTAGTGCATAGCTAGGGTCATATGCCATCCTCTAGGGGAATGGCTCTTGCAGCTGCACTAATTTCAACAGAAAAAGTACTCAATAAAGTTAATTGAAGATTATAACACATCAACAGTTCTTTTCCTAAGTTAGACTTAGGAAAACATTTAATTAATTAACTTAGCCTATGTTTCATTGTCCTCCATCATGCTAGGACGCTATAATGATGATGGAAGACCTTCCTTGCTACAATTTCAACATGATAGCACTCCCATTGTTTTACAGTCTGATGTGTAAGGACTCGGGAGAAACAATACTATCCACGGAGCTTGTCTTAATACTATCAATGAGGACTAATGGAAAGCTGGGTTATGCCAATAGCCTTCCAGCCAATAGGATCTTCATAAGATCCCCCATGCTGTCCAGTCTTCTCTTCTGTGCCATTCAGCTTCCTCTTCAATCTGTCCTGTCTACGTCTAACCAACCAACCAATTGCCATTAACTCAGAGAACGTGTGGCTTCTGAACAAGAATATTCCCAGTATGTCAACTCCTTAAAAATTCAAGAACGTGAATAGGATAGTGAAAACAAATTACATGGCTGTAGAATAACCCTCCAAATACATATGCCTTGCAAAAATTATGTGTTACAAAAGGTACATGACACAGTTTTATATACTTATTCTTCCATTTGAAGAGTCAAACATTTTCTTGATCATTTATTCTTGTTCTTTATTACTATTTGTTTTTCTTTTTGAAATCCTCGTTTCATTGTTTTAATGTTACATGTTAAGATACCTGCTTTATAGAGGATCATTTGTCACCTGATCCTGTAATGGTTTTTATTTTTTATTATTTTCTGGGTTGTATGTTAAATCATAGTTATGATAATTTTTCTTAATTTGGTTGAATGCAGTTGATAAAGATATTCTTATACCACCAACACCTATTCTGACACGGTACAAGAAGGACACTGCAATGAATGCCTTTACAAAGAAGAAAATTGCCGACCCTAGATTAACTGATGAAAGCAGTTATAGTCATTTTAATGATTTGTCAACATCAAAGCTCTGCGTTCGTTTAAATTCTTTGCATGTGAGTTTGATCTCTTTCATGCAATCTTTTTGTTGATATGGCCAAGTCAGTAAAGTTTAAAGTTTTGTGGCCTTATTAAATCTGGAGAGCTGTTATCCAAATGAGAAATTATGTTGTGCTTACTTTTGTATTTGATTTTATGAATATTGAAGCCACACTCCTGCACACTTAAAATATAAAATATGAAATCACTAAAATTTCAATTACAGTAAACTGTAAAACATTTATGTTTATCCTGCTACCAAACCTTAGAGTTTATGTTTCCACAAGTAGCATCATCCATGCCAAATAGAAGGCAGTGCATTAGAAAGTAATTGAATGATTGTCGTACCACCCTGACTGATCTGAACTTACAGATGGAACCATCTTTTTCCTAATCTACTGTATGCCAATCAGGTAGCTGCTTCGATGGCTGTTATCCCTTGGATCTGCACCGAGCAAACCTAAAAGAAAAGTATGAGTAATTAGCTCAAAGTCACCGCTAATCACTCTTCTGTTCAGACTGGTGCTGTTCCAGTCACAAGGGGTTGCCCCTAGTGTTCATGCACTGTCAATCAGTTAGAAAAATCTGCTTGTTAGTATGGCAGATTTGCACATAAAATAATGGTCCTTGGTATGCGTGCAAGCAACCAAAGACATAAGAATGTTTATACTTAAATAATGCGAGAGAATTCCAATTTGCAACAGTTAAATATGAAAGAAATAAAGAGAATGAATGTGCACTTTAAGTGATCTATACAATCAAAGTAAAGGCACTTGGGCCACCCACCCCACTGCACAAAGCTAGATTATTGAACCAACGAGTTCAAAGAGCCATGAAGAAACTGCATAGTCAAACTCTATACCTGTATTTGTCAAAAGATTGTCTGCGTCATAGAGAAATGCAAGGTTGGCTGCAATAATATGCTCTGCAAAGAGTGTAGGCAGCAAGAAGAGAACGAGAGATGACGGAAGAAATAAGGCTCCTGGATTCTCAATGAATAAACTCTGCCTAAACAATGCCACTCGCGCTGCTTATATAACTCGCCCGATTCCCTGAAAAGGTGGTGTGCTCATAAAAAAACACAACTGCTGTAATATGGCTGTTTAAAATGAAGAATCTGCTGTAGTAACAACATAACAGCCACAAAAATAGCCACTAAAGAGGGGGTTGACCTTCTCCCTAAATAACTCACTCATGCACTTCCCCTTAATTCTCCATTTGATGTTGACTTAACTCAGGACAAGTGAATTTTTCGTTAAATAAAATTTCCAAAATAAACTCCCTGTCCAATAATAAATTTTCCTTTCTCATGCAAACTAATCCATGAGGTCGCCTTCTCTAGAAATAATTATCTCGAGGTTCCAAAGTTACCATAAAGGAACCAATTGACCTAGGTCCCCTTTTCCAAAAATAATGGACGAGTCATCCACTGAAAATAGGACTAAAGCATGCAACCAATTTTTTAGCTGACTGCCAAATTTATCAAAGGAGGTGCCTACGATTTCCTTGAAAAAGGGAGGTTCCTAGGGTTTCACTAGAATAATGATACGCTTAGGGTTTCCTTGCGAATGCTGCTGCCATGTGTCACACTGAAACCAAGAGCATGGTGCCCTCAGCTGCCAATAATAGTACTGCTAAAAATAGCAGCCTGACCGCCAAAAATAGGAAAGACGAAAAGTGAAGGGAACTGCTAGGAGCACATTGCTAAATATAGCATGAAAAAAAGAGGCACTGCTAAAAATAGCAGCATCTCTCATGTCAATGAAATTAGTCTCAATTGGATTTGATTTTCTACAAAGAATCCAAATATATGCTCAGATTTGTGACTTTGTCCTATGAGCCTTGGAACCCAACTGCTAAAAATAGGAGTGTCTCACATGTCCCCTGGAAAAAAGTCATTGGCATGGTGAGCTCGCAAGGATCCAAAATATGTAATCACCTCTGATCTGTAGACCTTAGAACTCTGGCTCCTAGAAAATAGGAAAACTGCTAAAAATAAAAATTTTCCTCGAAACTGTTGAACATGCTCCTGCCTTTGAAATGAAAAACTCTGATCTTTGGAAAACCTGTCTCTGATCTCTATGAATGCTGTCTCTGACTACCAGCTAGATGAAAGCTAGCTGGCTCTTAACCCTCCAGTTGCATAGGCAAATCTTGGGGTTAAAACTTAACAATGACACATCATATGTAAATGATTGAAACTTGATATGAAAAGGCTCAGGTACACTTAAGTTTTCCTGGCACAGATTAGAAGTGTTTATTGGGATCTTCCAGTGTTTCAAGGACAAGAACAAGCTTTAAGTTGGTTTGCATTGGTTTTTCTAATCCATGAAGATGACAACAAACTATAAATTATCATTGGCTACACTAGTGGTTCAGTTTTCATCTGACAGGGAGTAATTTGGATAAATCTGATAAGATTTTGCGATTAATTGTTCTGGCTTTATGCAAAAAGTAAGTGCCATGTGATTAAGTAGTTGGCATATGTTGTATGCCAAATTATTGGCAGTACTGTTACAGCTCAATGTAATGATTATGAAACACTATATCTTTAAATGACTTGACTGTCCTCATAGGACAAATATGAAAACCTCTTTGACAACACCATAAAACCTTTTGTATTTCTGAAAGGTGAAACATGTTATCGATAACAGTTCCTTGCCTTGCCTCGCTGAGACGAAACAGAAAAGATGATAGTCCTTCAAAGTTGATCGCAAAATAGCATAATCCTTTTACTACAATATAGCTACTGTTAAGCACACCATTTAGCATTAAACTTATGGCAGGCCTCTGATATAGAACATGGAGAAGACTTAGTGACTACCTATTCCTGTGCTTGCAACAATTGTTATATCCTTGCTGATGAAAAGTTCTAGGGTTTCTTGTATGCAATTTTAGGATGGTCATTTGGGGGTCTGAATCCAAAGTGTAGTGATTGCATAAGCAAATAAGAAATGACAAAGTTAAAGCCCCTAGAAAATATTGCGTAATCTTGGTTCAACAATAAAGCTACCAGGCTGACATCAACCTAGGTCTAAAACCTCTATGAGTGTGCACACTGCAATTATTATGCAATCATAAATATGAAAATCCTAAATAAAAACGATATTGGGATATAAAAGGCATCATTTTTGTTTTTGGCAGAAATCTCCTGTGATATATGCAAGAACTAATCCTAGACCTTATAACTGCAATAAAGAATGATTCAACTGAAATTGCACTCTATCCTCATGCTCCAATGCAACTACCATGTACACATCAACATGGGGTTCTCTTAGCATTAGCCCTCTATAGTTATAAAAAAATAAATCTAAAGCGCTCATGAAAATAACATTAAAAAAGAGATAAGACTTAGGAAATAATTTGTTTTGCTTGTCGCTATTCATGATACTATGACCTAGAGAGGAAGACAAAGGAGGTTAGAAAGTAGCTTTATTTACAGTCAGGAATTGGTGCAAATCTCAATTTTGCCTACGAATGTCTAGTGGACTCGGGGCATCCTTTGTAGCAAGACCATACTTTGAGACTTAGCATGTAGCTTCTTGAATTTAGCATTTTGAACTAGTTTACTTAGGGAGACTTTATAATGTGATGGGGTGTCCTTTGCAGCAAGACCATGCTTTGAGCCTTACCATGTAGCTTCTTAAGTTGGCATTTCAAACTAGTTTTCTTAGAAAGGACTTTATATTGCAACGTTATCACTACAATAGCATGTACTTTAGATCATAGATGATTAGAGAATTTATGCCAAACTGATTTTTAGTGAAAACAATTGATAAACATCTTTTCATGTTTGCCTACAACAATGATAAGTCAAATAAGAAAGAAGGGAAAAAATATTATATTAAAGCACACCAATTTATATATGCACATAGGGTGATCAACATGATGGATGCTTAATGCTCCACCTCAATGACAACATATTTAAAATGTCGAGGAACCTCTTATTCTCATGATGGTTTCTCTTGTAGAACAATTGGACACTACTTCCCACAACTAATCAAGACTTCCTCTAATCCCCTATTATAACTTTATGACCTAATCATGATTCATAACCTCATAATAAAAATTCATGACACCCTGATATAACTTATGTTACAACTTATAAATTTTGAGCACATTATAACTTTTTAACAACATGCTTTGATTATAATTACTAGAGGATAAGGTCAATAATTAGAAAAATAGCATAAAAGGTGAAATAGGACATTAAACTAATGTTTTGGTTAACATTTTACCCCCTCCTCTACTCTTGAGCCCTCTTGCTCAATTTTGCATTTTGTAACTTCTGTTGGAGCATTTGCATCCACTCATTGTTTAAGTGGAGGAAATATCTATATTTGGATTTGTTGTCCCTACTAGTGTTGATGATGACACCATTCTCTTTGAAGATCCTTTTAGCTTGGATTTGGAAGACCTCATCTTTTTTCTTGTTTCTCTATTTTCCTAGAAATGACCAAGGTTCAGTTATCACCAATAATCATTTTCTACCTTTGTGTTGATGTCAATAATTAGAGAGAAGGTGTTGGTGTTTTGTCATATGCCTGGTAGTTCTAGAGTCAACAATCCATTCTTGTAAAGTGGAGGAGAACCAATATGTAGAGTGCATAGTTATAAGTGCATTGTAAGATGGATCCATTAGGTGCTACAAGGCCTTTATATGATCCAAAAAACAAATTAGGGTTTATCCTTCTAGAAATCGTAGGGAAAACCCTAAAAAATGATGATCCAAGAAAAACCTAGTTCCGCACCTTAAGATATAATGCCACTAGCCAATAGTTTTTGGATCAGCCAAGAGAATTGACAGAGTAAGGTTCACACCTGCTTTGAACCATGTTGAAGTTCACAAATGAAAGTAGGGAATGGAATGGAACCAAAACAAACCCAAATTTTGTAGTAACTCAAACATATGTGCGTTAGATGGAGAATTTAATTTGAGCTTTCAATTCTTGAAATGTCGCAATGACTCCATCCTTGATCTTCAAGAAGTAAATCCACGTCTTCCAAGAGTGATCATCAATGAAGAGCACATAGTACAAATATTCGTTCAAGGAAGCAATAGTCATGGGTCCACACACATCTGAATGTATCAAGTCCAAGATCCCCTTGGATCTACTGTCACTTCTCAAGAAGGACCCCTTGACATTCTTGCTAAGAGCACAACCTCTGCAAACACCATCATGCTGAACATGTATCTCTGGAAGGCTTGTTACCATCTTCCCCAGAGAAGGAAGGGCTCTATAATGTATATGAGCAAGTCTCCTATGCCATAGCTCGCTCAAGATGATAATATCATGTAACAGGGCCTGGATTGGTCGGACAATTAATCTGTATAAGCTGTTTTCTCGAAGACCAATCACTCGGGCAGGATCATATGTGTTAATGTTTAAGCCATTATTATAGTTGTTTGCATTTCATTAGATAACAATAGCATAATCCAAGATCACTGAGAAATACACAATCACAAGAGACACAACATTTATTCTGGGAAACCCTCTAGGGGAAGAAAACCAAACAAAACTTCCTTAATATAGATAGCCAATACAATGCCAAGAGATCTTTTGAACTAATACAGAAAGTCCTCTCCCAGATATGCGCCACTCTCTCTCTCCTTCTTCTCCAGCAGCAGATCTGAAACTTGTCTCTCAATGAGCAAGTGAGTTGTGTGTCTAAGTGAGGCGCTAGCCTCCTTATTTATATTATACTGGCACGTGGGAAGTGTCTCTTCACTGGCAGGGCCGACTTCTCCCACTGGGTGGTTATAACCACCTTAATTACATTTTGGGGCCTCTTTAATATCTGTTGGGGCCGACTTCTTATTCTGCCTATTATAATTAACATTTGACCAATCCGCAAAAGGGGATTTGGTCCTATTACAATAGCCGAAAAGATCAATCCACAATGGGGATTGATCCAATGAATAATATATCAAATAATAATAAGAATACTCTCTGCAGTTACATTATTTCAACACTCCCCCTTAACAAGAAGGGTATTCTTCTGCAGCATCATGCGAGAGAGGGAGGACAACATCATCAACAACATCAAGTGGGTGAGAGGACAAAATCATCAATATCATCTTGGAACACTGACTGGCGTATCTATAAATCATCGGAAGTTTTCTTCATCGGCATCATCATCATTCTCAAGGGAATGCCATCATCATCTGCATCAATATGTATTAGTATAAAAAACTGATACATCATCATCATCACAGCACAAGGCTGACTCATCATAATACAAGACTGGCTTTACGTCACAACTGTCAAGCTGGAAGCTCAGTACTTGTCTCATTTCAATGTCTTGCTTTACGTCACAGCACTCAGGCTGGAAGCAAGATACTAGACTGGCTTTATGTCACAACTATTAGGCTGGAAGCATAGTACTAGTCTCATCTCATTGTCTTGCTTTACGTCACAACACTCAAGCTGGAAGCAAGATACTCGTCCTGCTTTACGTCACAACCATCAGGTCGGAAGCAAGATACTAGACTGGCTTTACGTCACAGCTATCCAGCTGGAAGCTCAGTGCTAGTCTCATCATACCATCTTGCTTTACGTCACAACCATCAGGTCGGAAGCAAGGTACACATCCTGCTTTACGTCACAACCATCAAGTTGGAAGCAGGGAACTAGACTTGCTTTACGTCGCAACTATACAGCCGGAAGCATAGTACTAGTCACACATCATCTTGCTTTACATCACGACTCACAACCATCAGGTCGGAAGCAAGGTACACATATCATCTTGCTTTACATCTGACAACTAGGTCAGAAGCAAGGAACATCTCATCTTGCTTTACGTATGACAACTAGGTCAGAAGCAAGGAACATCTCATCTTGCTTTACGTCTGACAACTAGGTCAGAAGCAAGGAACACAACAACTACTCCCCCTTTCGAGGAAGGTCCTTTCGGACTATGCCAAGCTTATCTTGGAAGTACTCAAACTTCACACGAGATAGGGGCTTAGTCAACACGTCAACAACCTGTTCATCTGTGCTAATGTACTAGAGCTTTACGTCACAACCATCAAGTTGGAAGCAGGGAACTAGACTTGCTTTACGTCGCAGCTATACAGCCGGAAGCATAGTACTAGTCACACATCATCTTGCTTTACGTCACAACCATCAGGTCGGAAGCAAGGTACACATCTCATCTTGCTTTACGTCTGACAACTAGGTCAGAAGCAAGGAACATCTCTTCTTGCTTTATGTATGACAACTAGGTCAGAAGCAAGGAACATCTCATCTTGCTTTACGTTTGACAACTAGGTCAGAAGCAAGGAACACAACAACTACTCCCCCTTTCGAGGAAGGTCCTTTCGGACTATGCCAAGCTTATCTTGGAAGTACTCAAACTTCACACAAGATAGGGGCTTGGTCAACACGTCAACAACCTGTTCATCCGTGCTAATGTACTAGAGCTTTAAGGCTCCTCTTTGCACCATGTCACAGATGTAATGATAACAGATCTCTATGTGCTTCAACCTGTCGTGGAATACAGGATTCTCTGTCATTTTTATGCAGCTCTGGTTGTCACATAGAATCAAGGTTGCTCTCATCTTTAAGTCAAATAGGTTGGTCAACAACTTTCGAAGCCATATAGCTTCGCATCTGGCAGAACATGTAGCAATGTATTCTGCTTCTGCTGTGTTGAGAGCAATACTAGATTGCTTCCTACTCTGCCACGAGATCATAGCTGATCCCAAACTGAAACAACATCCTGAAGTGCTTTTCCTGTCAGAAACACTTCCTGGCCATTCTATATCAGTATATCCACTCAATGTGAAATTATGATCTCCATCATAGCTGAGATCATAATCTATTGTACCTTTAAGGTACCTCATCACATGTTTTGCAGCCACTAGGTGAACACGTCTGGGTTCTACCAGAAATTGACTCAAGGTGTTCACGGCAAAACAAATGTCTGGTCTGGTGTTCGTCAGGCACATCAACGATCCAATAATCTGTCTGTATAGTGTGGCATCAATCAACTCTGACGAAGTATCGACCAACAGCTTCAGCTTCGCTTCCATGGGTGTATTCATGGGCTTGAATTCCAACATGTCGAATCTCTTCAAGATTTCGACCGTGTACTTCCCTTGGTTAAGGAAGATCTTCTCAGGACTTTGCCATACCTCAAGACCTAAGAAATAATGCATTAGGCCAAGGTCTTTTATTTCAAATTCCGAGACAAGTCTCTTTTTACATTCAATGATGAGCTTTTCTTCTCTAGTTAAGAATAAGTCATCCACATATAGCAGTAAGATTACTGGCTCATTGTTCATGATTTTGAAGTAGAGGTTAGAGTCTGCTTTACTCTTGGTAAAGCCTAAGCTCGTCAATAAACTGTCTATACGGCCATACCAAGGCTTTCTTCAATCTGCAGACATGAGACTTCCTGTCTTCAACCTCAAATCCTTGAGGTTGCTCTATATACGCTTCCTCTTCGATGACATCGTTTAGGAAAGCTGTCTTCACGTCCATCTGGTGCAGCTTCCACTTCATCTTAGCTGCAAGAGCTATGATGGTTCTGATCGAAGTGTATCTGGCCACAGGAGCGAATGTCTCTTCATAGTCAATGCCTTCCTTCTGGGAAAATCCACGAGCAACAAATCTTGCTTTATACTTCTCAATACTTCCATCAGCAGTTTGTTTTATTTTGAAGAGCCATCTGGAGGATACCACATCTTTATTCTTTGGTCTGGGAACTATTTCCCATACTTCGTTCTTCATTATGGATTGGTATTCCTCTGTCATGGCATCTGCCCATTCTTTCCTCTGAATGGCTTCCTCAAAGCAGGTAGGCTCCTCTTCTAGGAGATCACACATCAAAGCCGTATAACTGGAGAATGGCTTTGGTCTTTTCACCTGTCTCGTAGTTCCTTGGGGAACACCGTATTTCTCTCCATCTTGAATAAGCTCTCTAGCCCAAGCTGGCTTTCTTTTATGGAGGATCGTTATTTGAGGAGGTTCTTGCACTTCTACTATATCATGGTCTTCTAGAAGTTCCTCATCAGGGGAAGTTACGACTTCCCTCACTGGTTCTGCAACTCTGGGAACCTCCCTCATTGCAGTACTGGGTATTACAGGTTCCTCTTCATATACTTATTCAAGCTGGCATAGTTTAGATTTCTTGAGCGCTGCATCTTCATCAAAGGTCACATCCCTGCTGATCTCAATGTGATGTTGAC
>JASDQU010102891.1:629490-642073 GCA_032191745.1 Picea mariana | reverse complement strand
ATTCTGAAGGCCTTGGAGACCTCACAGTATCCCACAAATATTCCCTTCTTTCCTGAAGGGTCCAACTTGTTTCTCTTTTCTTTAGGTATATGAATAAACACTGGACAACCAAATATTTTGAGATGGCTTACCTCTGGCTTCTTTCTGGTGAACATCTCTTCCGGTGTCTTGAGCCTAAGCGCACTATGGGACAATCGATTCTGCACATATACATCTGCCATTGCTGCTTTTGCCCATAAGCACATAGGAAGATCTTGATCATGGATCATAGTCTTCACAACTTCCATTATGGTTCTGTTCTTACGTTCAGCTACACCGTTTTGTTGGGGATTATAGGGAGTAGTGAGTTCCCTCTTGATCCCAACATCTTTGCAGAAGTTCACAAACTCATTTGAGGTATATTCTCCTCCATTATCTGACCTGAGTATCTTAATCTTCCTTTCAGAAAGGTTCTCTATCAAGGCTTTGAATTCCTTGAACTTGCTGAACACTTCATCTTTAGATTTCAAGAAATATATCCAGGTTTTACGAGAGTAATCATCAATGAATGATACATAATATACATACCCGCTAATGGAGGATGATGGCATTGGGCCACATACATCTGAATGGATGAGTTCTAGGACTCCTCCTGTCTTGCTGTCCCTCTTCGGAAACGGGTTCTTGATGTTCTTCCCTTGTGCGCATCCATTGCATATGCCTTTATGGTCACCTTTAAGTTTTGGTAAACCTGTGACTGCTTTGCATATGTATGGTAGTGTCTCGTAGTTGATGTGGGCTAACCTTCTATGCCAAAGTTCACATGAGTTTTCAATGGCGTGGGTCATGGCAGCCTCTGAGTGACCCTTTAGTTTGTACAAGCCATTTTCTTCACTTCCAATGATGATTGCTTCATTTAAGGTTTCTCCTTTAGCCCACATAAGAACTTCTCCATATGGAGAGTAGGTTCTTCTTCAAGCCCGGTACACATAGTACGTCCTTCATTTTTAGTGAATTCCCTGAATTCAGTTTATGGTTTGATTCTCCCACTCCCTTGATGGGATATTGGTAATCATCTCCAAGTGTCACTTTCTGAGAAAATTTCTTTTCTGAGATACAAGAGAATGTTTCTTTGTCCCGTCATGTGCTTGGATGCACCACTATCAATGAGTCAAGTGTCCTCTCCGGGTGTTATAGATCTTGAGAGGGTGTTACAGATCCTGAGAGGGCCAAGATCAAGACATGGTCTTTGATCTGCTCTCTTATCATCTTTGCGGGTGGCTCTTCATCTTCGACTACATGGGCATGGAGCCTCTTATGTTTTCTCTTGTATTCTTCTTGTCTGGCTGGACAAAACTTCGCAATGTCTCCCATCTTGTCACAATGATGGCATTGTACAGATGAGTAGTCCCTTTCCTTTCGTTGTCCTTTCTTCTGAAATCTCCTTGGATGAGATTCCTTATGATTGAATTTGTTTGACTATTGAGGCTCTTTATGAGTCTCCTTTTAGAAGTAGGGTTTCTTCCTTCCTCCTTTGGTGTGAGTAGCTAGGGCTTGATCATCATCTCTTACTAGTAACGCTTCACAATTCGCTACTTTTGTTTCTTCTTGGATGCATTCTTCCCATAGACTATCAAACTTCAGTTTCTCCGTTCTGGCACATATTGTTTGGATGAATGCATCCCAAGGTCTTGTGAGACCATTTAGGGTCGTCATTATGAGTTCGTCTTCGTCTATGGTATCTCCAATAGCTTCTAGCTATTCTTTGAATTCTGAGATTCTGGAGAAGTATTCCTGAATCATTTCTCCTTTCTACATCCTTGTATTCTTCAGTTGAGTTCCTAGATTCATCTTTCGGTTTATGTTCTTTCCTTCATATAGTCTGGTCAAGGCATCAAACATTTCTTTCAGAGTCTTCTTAGATGACACATAAGGAATCAGGTGGTCTTTGATTGAATCTGCAATGATTCTTTTGGCCCTTATTGTGTCCTTTTGATGCTTTGCCTTTTCTGCAGCATTGGTGGGTTCCAGTACTTCTTCTTTGACGAATCTTGCTAGGTCATTCTCTTCAAGAATGAGGCCAATCCTATACTTCCAAGCATGGAAGTTTTCCACTCCTTCTAGCTTGTCAACAAGCTTAACGCTTGCAGACATCTTTACTTGGAGCTAGGAAAATGACCGAAAAATGAAAGTGCTCAAAATCAAAATTTGAACTTACCAGGAGGTGCGCTTGGCTGAGGCGAGTAGCCTGGTGTGTTTGGATTTGAGAAAATTCAACTTTTGCTCCTCCAAATTTGATCTGCGGATTTCTGGACTGGTGTTTTTGGTACTTCTGGTACTTCTGGTACACTGCTTTTCTGGTACTTCTGGTACTTTGTGAAACTAGGGTTTCAATTTCCAGGAGATCCAGCCACTGAAAAGGTGCGCTGAGAGTGCCAAACTGATCCTTAGAGGAGGGCACACTTTTCTAGATGGTTTTGGGGCTGAAAAGCTTCATCATCAAAAAGCCCTAATTTTCATGTACGACAACAGTGACGTTTTCTACTTGTGAAAGATGCTTCCTTCAACTTGGCTCTGATACCATGTTAATGTTTAAGCCATTATTATAGTTGTTTGCATTTCATTAGATAACAATAGCATAATCCAAGATCACTGAGAAATACACAATCACAAGAGACACAACATTTATCTTGGGAAACCCTCTA
Source organism: Picea mariana (assembly GCA_032191745.1). Classification (NCBI taxonomy): domain Eukaryota; kingdom Viridiplantae; phylum Streptophyta; class Pinopsida; order Pinales; family Pinaceae; genus Picea; species Picea mariana. The sequence goes on along the minus strand of JASDQU010102891.1, from coordinate 639,389 downwards.
GGGGAAGAAAACCCAGCAAAACTTTCTTAATATAGATAGCCAATACAATGCCAAGATATCTCTTAAACTAATACAGAAAGTCCTCTCCCACATATGCACCACTCTCTCTCTCCTCCTTCTCCAACAGCAGATCCGAAACTTGTCTCTCAATGAGCAAGTGAGTTGTGTGTCTAAGTGAGGCGCTAGCCTCCTTATTTATATTATACTGGCATGTGTGAAGTGTCTCTTCACTGGCAGGGCCGACTTCTCCCACTGGGTGGTTATAACCATCTTAATTACATTCTGGGGCCTCTTTAATATTTGCTGGGGCCGACTTCTTATTCTGCCTATTATAATTAACATTTGACCAATCCGCAAAAGGGGATTTGGTCCTATTACAATAGCCGACAAGATCAATCCACAATGGGGATTGATCCAATGAATAATATATCAAATAATAATAAGAATACTCTTTGCAGTTACATTATTTCAACAATATGCGAGTTCTTGTGCCATGCAAGAACTTTTCCTTCAGAGAAGGTAACCTTGTAGCCTATATCCTCTAAGGTAGAAACATAGATAAGGTTCCTTTTCATCCCAGGTACATATAGTACCTCACTCAACTGAAGGGGCATGTCAGAATCTAGTTGGAATGTAGAAGTTCCAACTCCTTTCACATTATATTTGGCATTGTCTCCAAGTACAACATGTAGACTAGACTCTTTCTCAACAAGGTCTGTCAGATGATCTCTATATCTAGTCATGTGTCTGGAAGCACCATTGTCAATTAGCCAAATATCACTATTAGTAGGAACCGTACCTAAGAGTGTTGATATGAAGAACAAGGCTTCATCTTTTATGTCTTCATCTCTCTGATGTGGTTCTGGATCAACATCAACAATGGAGGCAAGTTGTCTTCCTTTCTTTCTGGTAGGACAATCTCTCGCAATGTGTCCATACTTGTCACATCTGAAATACTGAATCTTTGATTTGTCTTTTCTGTGTTCATGACCTGAAGCTGATGAAGCCTTCTTGTCTTTGAATGCTTTGTTGAAACTTCTTCTATTTATTCTTTTGCCTTTCTTTGTATGAAAAACAAGAACATTATTGTCATCATGGGGGGAGTCCTTCACTTCTCTGACTATAAGTAAGAGCTCTGAGGGTGTTGGTACTTTCAAACATATTCTTCAATGCATCATACATCTCATAAGTTGTCTTCAGGTTAGCTATACGAGGTAGGAGATGATCTCTTACTGAATAGATGATTCTCTTCCTTGCTTTGACGTCATCTTCCTTCTCTTCATCCGTAGCTATTTCTGGTAGAGTCTTTTGGATCACACTCAATAGGTCATCGTCTTCCAGGGTAATCTGTAGTCTTGCTTTCCAAGAACTGAAGTTGCTTGATCCATCAAGCCTATCTTCCACCAAAGTTCTGTTCCTCATGGTTTGCAGATTCTTCCACAAACCCTTTGTAACTAGGCTAGGAAACCTAATGGCTAGGCTAGGCTAACAACCTTAGGTTTCGTTGGACTTATGACCAGTGTTGAAAAAATGGACAATTTTTCACGACCTTTTGAAAAAGTCGCGACTTTTTCCCCCAACTGAAAAATCGCCTTGAAAAAATCACGATTTTTTCAGTTTTCAAAAAGTTGTGATTTTTACTAAAAGTCGACGATTTTTTCGAAAAAGTTGCAATTTGATGGAAAAAGTCATGGGATGCAGGAAACCCGCGGGGATAAAGTGGATTTTTGGTTTTTCTTTTGCTCATTTGACTTGTTTTCTTGTGGAGAAGAAAGGAGAAGGGTTTGTGGTCTTCCTCAATCATTGTGGAGGCAACTTAACAACCATCATCATCACCATCAAGGATTTCTAAGTGGAGCAAGGGTTCAATTTCATTTTCCAATTGGTGTTGAATCTTCCATTCATAGGTGTGTATCTAGATTCTAAATCCCTCCATGTTAATGCTTTTTTTCCGTAGATTTTTGCAAGTTTGCTTGCCTCTTTGCTTGCCTATGTTTTTTTTTTTTTTTGGTCATTTTGCCATGATTTTCATGCCCATAAAACAATGTAATGAATATATTTTTTTTTATGGGACAACAAGCTTGAGCCTTGCTGTTAATTTTTCCTCCACCCTCTTATTGTCATTTTTCATTGCTAATAATCTAATCTAGAGGTCTGATTTTTTTTTACCAATGGGCTGTTATTTTTTTCTAGTGGGGTTTAATATCGTTTTCTTGTTTTTTTGTGCCTTAGGGTTGAATTTTGAAGCTGTCAATTTCATTAAAAAATATGCTGAAGCCTTTGGATCCATTTTGGGTGTATGGGATCCCTGAAGATGGGACAAACCGACAATGATTGAGTGGCAAACTTTGTGGGGTGAACATGTCAGGAGGGATTTGCAGGTTGAAATATAATTTAGCTAAAATCCTCGGGCATGATATTGAAGCTTGTGGTAAAACAACCCCAGAGATTATGAGAATTGCATTTGATTCACTTGAAGCAAAGGATAAAAAGAAAAATGACGCAGCGACAAGGAAGGCTGAACTTTTAGTTAGAAGTTCAGCGACATTTACCCTAGAGGGACAATGTAGTGGGAGGGGCTCCACAGATTCAGGTACCAGGATGTTTTCACCCTTTTTTCATACACGAACCACCCCTGGAGCACAACCTTCCATCGGGTCAGTGTTGAAGAAAAAGGAGAAGAAAGAAGCAGACAGGGTTGTGGGGAGGTGTCTTTTTTGGAGTGACATACCTCTCAGCATCACCAAGAATAATCCATTTTGGCAACCGATGTGTGATGCCATTGCTGTTGTTGGCCCAGGGTATAAAAGCCCTACCTTTGAGGAGTTGCGGGGGCCAATTATTCAAGAAGAAAAGAAGGACATCAACTTTAGATTGGCAGAGTTCAAGCAGTCATGGGAGATCTATGGATGCACAGTGATGTCTGATGGCTGGACAGATAGGAAGGGTAGGTCCCTTCTCAATTTCTTGGTACATTGTCCTAGAGGTACCATGTTTATCAAATCAATAGATGCATCAACACATGTGAAAGATGCAACATTGTTGTGTGAGTTGATGGATGCGTTCATCCAGGAGATTGGCATACATAATGTGGTGCAAATCATAACAGATAATGCAACTATTTATATGGCTGCTGGTATGTTGCTTATGGAGAGGAACCATTCATTGTTTTGGACTCCATGTGCTGCACATTGTATTGATTTGATGCTCGAGGATACGGGGAAAACCTCCTTCATCAAGGAGGTGATTGATCAGGCTAGGAGCGTCCCCAAGTTCATATAGAACCATATTTGGCTTCTTAGCCTCATGAGGAGACACACCAAAAACAGGGAGTTGCAACGTCGTGCAATCACTCGTTTTGCCACCAACTGCATTACTCTTCAGTCTTTTCTTCGATGTTAGTTTGAGTTGAAGCAATTGTTTGTTTGTGATGAGTGGCGAGATTCTACGTATAGCAGGAGAGAGGATGGGAAAGCCATTGCTAGATTGGTGTACAGTGACTCCTTTTGGGAAGGAGTGGCAGAGGTGTGCTCAGTGAGTGAACCTTTGGTAAAGGTTTTGAGATTGTTTGATAGCGATAAGCCAACAATGGGCTATTTGTATGAGGCCATGGATGGGAAAGCCATTGCTAGATTGGTGGACAGTGACTCCTTTTGGGAAGGAGTGGCAAAGGTGTGCTCAGTGAGTGAACCTTTGGTAAAGGTTCTTAGATTGGTTGATAGCGATAAGCCAACAATGGACTATTTGTATGAGGCCATGGATAGGGCCAAAGAAGCTATCCGGGCTTATTATATGGGAAAGGGTAGCCACGGGTTTCGTAGACAGATGTTATTATGTTTTTTGATTGATACTAGATGGACCGGGGTGCTCCATCGACCCATTCATGCAGCAACAATTTTCCTCAACCCTGCATTTTCCTACAAATGCAACTTTGCTTTTGATGGTGAGGTGATGGAAGGGCTCCATGCTTGTCTTCAGAGGATGGTACTTGATGTTGCGATTCGCCCTGATATTAATCGTGAGATAGAGATGTATCGGGACGGTACTGGACTATTTGGCTATGAAGATGTTGTTGCTTCAAGGAACATTTTGTTGCCACAAGTCATTAGAATTTAGAAGATAGCTCAACTTAGAACTTCATGTTTTTAAAATTCAAATTTCAATTATGTATTTTAAATTTAAAAATTTATTTTAAAGTTCAATCATGTTTTATTTATGTTATCTTTCTTTCTTATTTGTTGTGGATGTTTGGTGGCAAAACTATGTTGCAAGGGCACCAAATTTACAGAAATTTGCCATCTGAATCTTGAGTCAAACATGTACCTCTTCGGGATGTGAGCACAATTGGACTGTATTTGAAAAAATACACTCAAAGAAACGCACCAGGTTAGAACTTATGAGAAATTACATTTATTGTAATTTGTAATTTATGAGTCTATGAACGTCTAATATATTATGACCCTCAAAAGTTAAAACTCATTAAATTTTTTATGGCCCTCTTACAGGTTAGAGTTCTCATGTCTCAATGACTTGGTGTATGTCCATTACAATCTTCGACTATGGTTGAAGCAAATGGATAGAACACCGGATGTGGATGCCATTTCCTTGGACAATATTGATGTTTTGTCTAAGTGGAGGGTGGAGCCTGAGATGCTTATCATGGAGGAGGCACCTGCATGGTTAGAGGAGGAACCCGAACAACAACATGCCTTGGAGGAGCAACAGGGAGAGGAGGAGGAGGAGGAGGGGGAGGAGGAGGAGTGGCCTGAAGACATCATGGAGGGTGATGTGCTAGCATCAACACAACCTTCTACACTTATTGATACACCTACTCCTGCACACACTAGTAGTCATCCACTATCAGATATAGGGCCTTCTACTGTCAGGGGCTAGCCTGACAAACAACCCGTTATCTTTTCTCGTAAAAGGGGCAGAGGCCAACATTGATATTAGATAGCTAGCTGCTAGTTTTGTTTCATTTATTATTGTATATCAGACATCTCCAGACTCCCTCATGATGATGAATCATGAGATACATTTTATAATTATATATGTGACGTCATTTTATAATGCCCTTCAGCATTCAATATCGACTTTGATGTATAATTTTTTATTTGGCATCCACTACATATATATCAGTGATTTATCCATATTTATGTGCCAATGTGTTTATCTGATGTTGTTGTTGCTTTATATGTTTACAATTTTGAAAAAAGTGAATATATTTTGAATTTTTTAATGTTTGTCGTGGTTTTTCGATTTTTTGCCGAAACATCTTTTTTTGGACCCTCGTCGACTTTTTGCCGATGCCGTCTTTTTCAACACTGCTAATGACTGCCAACAATAAGCCTTTAGAGGGTCACAAGAACACTCGTGAGCTGCAAAAACCCTAAAACCAAATTTCTGCAGAAAATTGCAGAACCCTAGCAACTCGAGGGCCAAAAATAAAAATTTTCGGAATTGCACTCTAAGAGTCTCTGGAGGTGTGTTGAAGGAGGCTGTACCCTCCTATGCCAAAATTAGCCCTAATGTTTGAGTGGAAGGTGTTGAAAGAAGCAAAAAAAGGGAGGGTCGTACTTTTTCAGAAACCCTAGAGAGCCGTACTTTTCTGCAACTGGGAGGTGACGACTGGCTTGAAACTTGTGCAATGGTTTCTTCAAGAACTCTGCTCTAATTTCATGTTAAGTTTTAATGATTGCTAGGCTCAAGCATGAGGTTTATTTCTTTTAGCATGTACTTGAACCATAAACAAATGCAACGACACCATACACAAGTGCTGCAATAACCAAGATCACAAGAAGAATAACCATGCACAAGAACACAAGAAGTATCCTGGGAAAAGCCTTCTCAAACAAGAGAAAAACCCAACAATCTTTTTCTATATTCTGAAGAGAAGATCCCCCACACCATAGACCTAGCACACAAAAGGGTGCTTACCAAAACCTTGAAACTAGCGCCCAAGAGAGGTGCACACTTCAGCCATATAAGTAGGTCTGAAATTTCCAAATGACAAGTGAGAGTGTGTAATCCTCAATGGGAATTCACTTCTATTTATACAAGACTTGACACAACAATAGGTGTGTCTATTGGCACAATAGGGCCGACCTCAATAACTCAGTAATATAATTAATCATTACATAAATATTAATTATCTTTCACATATGGTTTGGCCGACTTGTACCCTTTACATCACAAATTAGGGTTACAAGTAAATCTTACTCTTAGACAATATAGCAAGGATCTCACATGTCCACTAGTCCTCAACCACTAGGGACACATCCACCTGTGCTCAGTCATAGGGACGTCCTACTCAACATATCTCTCAACTGAGTCCACAGGAGAACCACCTGGAGTACCATCTCAAGCCGACTCAATTGAGTCCACAGGAGTACAAAGAGAGAGACCATCTCAGTCCAGAGGAGTACAAAGCAAGAGACCACACATCATCACAACTCAGTCCAGAGGCTAACGCACACCCATCACATGGGAACACTGAACACTTGGGCTTCCTCACACAGATGTCTCAACTCAGTTCAGAGGAGAATGATCTGGAGGATGTCTAATGAAGCTGCAATCAACAACACTCCCTCTCAACACGTGGAGGATTCATGAAGGTGTACACGTGGATCTAACCACCATGGATGATTTCTAAAGGGTGCACCCCTACTCAAGGAATACTATCCTTTTTGCCTTGTCAAAAAAGATTTGCTTGCTCGAAGATTGTTTTATTATTGATTGACTCCTTTGCACACATATGGAAGGTTGTTACACATTGAAGAACATGCTATTGGGTTGGTTAAGGAGGCATTCTAGTTTTGAAGGATTTGTTGCACATTTATTGAGGACATGTTAGTATTTTATTGGGGTCAAAACCATAATACGCCCACACTTGTAACCTTTGTTCACTTGTGGGAGATCATTCTTGAAGGGCATGCATGTAAAGGGATTTATTTATCATTTCTTGGAAGTGGTTACATGGTCAACCACTTAGAGGATGCATCCCACCTTCTTTTGCTATTCTTGGAGGGTGGTGCTTCACCAACTTCATTATTTTATCATTGTTGGCTTGTCTTATGGAGTTGGTGTTGAGATTTGGGTACCTTGGAAAGTGGTCCCCTTGTGGTTGTGGGTCTCTAACCACAAGAGGGAAATATTTGACCCATTGTGCCTTATACTTTATGTCTAATTTCACTTTGACATTTTCTTAAGTCAAAAGGGTGAAATTTGTCACTTGAAGTGATTATTAATTCACTTTGTGGGTGAATTGGGGGACATAATGTGAACTATGGAAACTGAACCCAAAGTGGGTTTTGAGTTGATATTTTTTTTGAGAGATCTCAACCATGGATTAGAGATGGGTTTGAGTGATCCTAGCCATTCATCTTTTAAGTTTCCTTATGATTCCTTAAGAAGGGCGCATAGGGCATTTGGTGGCTCATTCACTTATATGTTCATCAAGAGAGTTTGGACAAGGGCAAGACGATGGGAATGGAAGCATTGAGAGAGGGTAGCAAGGGCGCCTCCTTCCATGGAGGGCTCTAGGAGGCTTTGGCTCTCATTATTTTGTGGTGATCACACTTGCTTAGAGGAGGGCACACTATAGGAGGAGGGCGCACACCTAGTAGGGAGGAGCTACACTTGGAGGATTGCAGATTTGTTTGTTTCAGTGGAGAGGTAGCACACAAGAGCACATTTGTTTGGAAGGGATTCTTCATTGGGTCAAGGAGGAAGGAGGGTGCATCACTTCAGTGGATAGAGAAACAAGGGAAGAGGGTGCACTAAGCTTGGGTGCATTTCTTTTCTTGGAACTCCAAAGCATCTCGTGAGGAGTTGCTATTGTATCAGGTTCCATTGTATTAGCTTACTTGTTGTATTCACTACTTAAGATCATCATTATATATACTTTCATTCCAAATTGGTTTTTCCTGGGGGGGGTTTATCCAGGGTCATGTTGACCAAAAATACTTGTGTTCATTTCATGCATGCTTAGAGTATAGATCAGCTTGTTAGAGTTATAAAGATCAAGAGGAGTGTTATTTGTTTTGAGTATATTGCATGTGCTAACATTGGTGTATGAAAACACTTGCAAGGGCATCTCAAAAGAGCACTTAACCATAAAAATTATGAGCAAAAAATTACTTGACTGTTTGCTGTCCTAAAACAGCAGCAAAGGACAGTCTTGAAGATTGAAACTTAGAGCCAAGTTTCAGGTCAAGGACAGACCTGTTTTGGCGGCCTCATAGTTCCTTGAATTTCTACAGTTGGTACCCGAGAACATTATTATATTATTTTTCTTTGAGACAAGGATGCATATTTTATTAATAGTTCTTGGAGAAGAAAATGGATCTCAACTACTCATTGCTACTTTTAGTAAGGAAGTCGTTGAGGAGGTTTGAATGTAACATTCTAATGTTAATCCTTGGAGAACTAAAGGATCCAGGAAAACAGTTAATTTTTTATTGTAAGGGTAGTTGATCAAGTCTATATATAAAGAGTAGATTCTCTCATTTGATGTATGGTTGGATTTGGAGATTTCTCCCCTTGAGCTTTTTTGAATATCTTGAAGGCAATATAAAGCTAGAGATTTCTACTATTGTGGCATATATACTTGGGTTCACTTGTTGAGGACTATGGCTGGAAATTACTTGCATCAGATGTATGGGAACGGCTGAAAATATAGGTAACATTATTCCTAATCAAGAAGATTGTTCCTTTATTTAGAAGAGCTAATGTGTGGTTTATTCCCCTCTAATCCTTTGTGTCTTGTTGCTGGAATTTATTCATGTGTACCTTTCGTGAATCGTCTTAATTTGGGCTAGCTACATATTTACATATCCTTCAATAAATGCACCCTCTGCTACATATTTACCTATGTTGCAAGGGGAGCCGTCCCCCCAAAATGAGCCCATGTACCCACCATTTTATGGACTTCGGGAACCATAGGAAACGTCCCCAAACTGTTGGGGACTTCATCAGGATTCGGGGACTTGCTGGCCGTCCCCAAGATGTTCTAGGCAGATTTCAGGGACATTCCAGACAGATTTCGGGGATGTTTTGGGCAAATTTCAGGGATGTTTTGGGCAAATTTCAGGGATGTTCTGGGCAGATTTTGGGGATATTCCGAGCATGTATCTTCAGTTTTGACAATTGACATTGATGATTGGACAATATGGTCGTTTTTCCCATCCTTTCTTTTGTATTAGACTGAATCTAAATCTGTTGTACAAGTTGCAGCTGAAAAGATGGGTTTTTGGTGATTTGCCTTTTGTCTTTTCAGCAACATTACAGCAAGCAAAGCTTCCATGTCAAAAAACCAGGAAATGCAACATTTCAAAGGGCTGATTCTTGGGGTTATTGCTCTTGTTCTTCTCATTTTTGGCATGATCTCAGCTTTTACATATTGTACATGGGTTTCCAAGAGTCATTTAAGTCCACTTCTTCCACCATCCCATCCTCAAGCATTGTAAAAACAATCAGATGGTAGTGAGTCGGATTGGGTACTAAATGTTTGAATAAATTTCTATTCAATCACCTTCTTAATATGAAATATGAATTTAATCTCTTTACAGAACCAACATGTTTTGTAGTGGTTTTCAATGCAGCTGTAAAAATCTGCAGAACCTATTAAGAAGAGAACACCTTTTAAGTTTTAACATAGTCATCATTAACAAGAAATATTGGGAAGAAAAACTGCTATAGAGACAGTTCTTTGTCTTGTAGACCCTTCATGGACCTTATTGCAAATTGCAAATAGTTACACTTAAGTTTCCTAAAGCTGAACTGCATTTGTTCATGTCTAGGGGCGAATAATGGAATGTCACTCGACCCTTTTTTAAATTGCCTAAGCCTTTTCAGAACTGGCAAGTGTAAGGGATGTGTATAATACTATATGGTATAGC
>JASDQU010102891.1:603635-626730 GCA_032191745.1 Picea mariana | reverse complement strand
GGTCCCAGACCAAGACTCTCATGCCCCAGGCATGGTTACCCTGGACCCAGTCCAGGGGCCCTAGACATTCGTCTAGGGTCTTTATCAATTTGGTCCCAGACCACATACCCCAGGAGTGCACTGGGGGCCCTAGATTTTGTCTAGGGTCTTAGCCATCCTCCAGGAGAATGGCTCTCGCTGCTGCATGTAAATTTAACAAACTTTCTGGAAAAAAGTGAGCTCCATGCTATGTACACATTGAGTTCATGTGATAGTGATATACCGCTTTGTTGATTGAGTAGGCATGCGCTGTTTACTGACATCATACGCGTTGTTCCTTCATGATGGCAAGCTCTGGATGGAGGGAGACTGATCTTTGAAACATGAACTCTTGTGACAATGTTTTATATGTTCGATTGGATATAACTCTCACAATATCAAATAAGATATTAAAAGGCTGATTAGTAACTGATAAAGGAATGCGGATCATAAATGCTATATATGTTCTCTTTTAAACCATGTTGATATTAAATTCTTTAAAAACCATTCAGATCTTTAGTAGTATTGTTCTTTTGACTAATATTATCAGTTTGGATGTGAATCCATTAGATGAATCCTATGGTTGTACTTCTCGACCTGTTGGGCTTAGTTAATGCACCGAAATTTCACACCTTTGCCTTTAGAAAACCATCTTGGTTATGCATCATATTTACATTCCTTTTTACCAGCTGCATACCTCCGTGGTAGCATCTGTTCATTACCATTTTAGTTTCTTGACGTAACATTGCCATTATTCTCTTGGGTACTATTAATGTGAGAGCAATATGATGAACACTTATGCTATTAGTTGTCATGTTAAACTGACCAGAGAATATGTTGTTGTATAGAAGTTTTCATTGTCTCACGGTCTGATTATTTCTGCTGACACATTTAGTGCTGAAGCAATTTTAAAATAGTGAAGCTCAGTTTGTCGAAGATTGTACTTTCTTTGAGGTAGATTTACAACAGGTTGTTAGATGTGGTATGTTGCTAATAAGTTATCATTTATAGTAGGTATGCAGAGTTAGATTTCAGTAATTAGTTTATGTCTAAATGTTTTAAGAATTATCAGTTATAATGTTTCCTTCAATTTGTAACAAAATTGCTGTTTGACATCCTTTCTGTTTTAGATTGTCTTACCTTCAAATCTATGGTCTTGTCCCTGGTTTGTACAGTTTGGAAGACAGTGTTAAGATGTTATTGCTTGACAATTCTGTTTTAGAAACCTCACTGTGCAGCTTCTTCAAGTTAACAAATATGTTAAGATTCTCCATTTTTTAAAGTGACATTGTTAGTTTGCCGCCTGCAGTATTTGCTGATTCAATTAAATATACTTGAAGACAACAGTCGAGCACGTTGGGTTCAAACAAGACCAAGTAAGATTTTATTTCGAAATGGTGATTCTATGGTCTCCTGCTGAAGAAATCTTTTGTTTGAAAGACAGTACAGTGGTTTCCTTGAAAGATTCTAGAATTGTCTGCAAGGTTACTCTCATGAGTCACGACATTAACAGTGTTTCACATTGGGACATCATTTTCAGATTCATTTAACTTCATTTTCTGGTAGATTACAGACACACACACACACACATGATATGGTTTTCAACCAATGAGCACTTATTGATGTCCTTTTTTATGGAGTTTTTTTTTTCTCTGAGAAAAAATTGTATATTTACTATTTCAAGGAGAAATTCAAAACATACATTGTATGTGCATGGGGGCACTCAAAATTGCTCTTTTATGAGCGTTTGGAAACTTAACAAAATCTATGTAGATTGTTCCCTATCAGTCCTGTTAATACAGTCATCCAAATGAAAGAAAGCATAGTAGGCTTTACATACAAACATAGAAAACATCATTTCAGCAGTAAATCAGATTTTCCTTTGCCATTTTCTGTATTTGCTCTCCTTTAGCTCGAGAGACTAGTCATATATGGCTATGCAAATGGCTGGATACCAGCCTCCTCTTCTTCTGACATGAAACAACCTGAATGAAGAGAGAGAGCTTCTTTAGAAAGTTCATCAGCTCCAACATTTAATTCTCTATATACATGATGGAAAGAAATTTTGAAAAGATTTCCTTTAAGTTCTTTTATTCTTTCCATATTTGAAGAGAGGTACATATTTTGCATGTTGCTTTTACTGTTGATCCAATCTATGACAAGTTTAGAATCACCCATTATCTGAATTTGGTCGACTCCTTGTTCAGCTGAAAGCTTTGTCAACATCCACAGTGCATAAAATTCTGCCCAATTGTTTGTTCTGGTACCCAGGGTAATTGTTGGCATTATTGAACACGTGCAATAATCTGCTATTGCATCACATTAGAAACTAATGCACCCTTGAAGTTTATATAATCCTTTTAATGTGTATTACTATTTTTATATAAGAGTAAACATTAGTATCCAGTTATGAAATTGAATATTTTATGGATACTCTTCGTAACTGCACTATGCAATCAAGTCCATGCTAATTGTTCAATAGTAACCAGCAACTTTCAATTGCTTGGTTATGGCCTATCCTTGCACATGATATGTGCATGTAGTAGGGCAAATGTCCAGACTGAAGCAGTGATTGTTGGCCCGAGAGGAGAAGGAGAGAAGAGCGTGGTCGGCTAAGGGGTTGGAGGGAATTGAGAAGTGACAAATAAAGGGGAGTAAGTTGGTTGGAAATGACATAATCTACGACACTCATGCCTTTTCCGTGAGGTCGGTAAGTGAAGAAGTGGGAGTTTGGGATGCAGGGAGCCCATTCAAGATCAATAGCTCATGAGATTCCCCAAGCTGCAATAGGTGCTTGCTATAGGGTATAATAGGTCCCAAAGCATTGTCAGACATCTGATGAAGCTCAACTGACTTTGGATCTATCTCTTGAGTGCAATACATGTATTTTGATCAGTCATGGAGAGGAATATGGAGAGCTTTGGTGCGGGCATTAAAGTCATCTATGAGGATGACCTCCCCAACTGTTGAGTACTGAGTGATGCGAACATATAAATCCAGGTATGGGTCCTCGACTGAGTCAGTATGAATAGCAAACTAAGTTGAGGTAGCGGGGAATTAATGGACTGCAATGTAGATGTCACTAGGGAGAGGGGCTAAGATGTTGATCTATATCCACATGACCTTGGCAAACTCATTTGAGGCAACTTGAGATATCCTGCCTCAAAGGGAGTCTCTGGCTAGGCAAGCAACTTTGCTTGACCCTTTGATACCACCTAAAGATTTGGGCTCTTATCTGCAAATTGAGAATTAGGGATAACCTGCAAGATCTAGGAGCGGTCGTACAAGGCTCGCGTGGGTCTTAGTGATAAAGAGGATATCTGATGAGTTGAGAGCATCGTAAATCATGTTCAACAATGACCAAAGTGATCCATTTTTGTTCCAATATTCTATTGAGATGCCTGATCCTTGTCGCCTCCTCTAGTGGTCTCGTCATTAATTAACATAGGTCGAGAGGTACCTTGGAGGGGAAGAGTCCTGAATGATGGCCCTAAGGTCTCCAATGAGCGCACACTTCCCTTCTTCTCGTGTTGTAGAAACTAGCTCCCTAGTGCATTTTAGCTCTGCAACTTGGGATTTAGCAATATCCTCATCGTTAATAGGGAGGGAGAACAATCTCCTCTTGGTTGGGCTCGAAGCTGATGTCCTGTTGACCTGAACTTGATGAAAAGCGTATAGTCAGATCCGAGCCAAGCTCTCTCTAGAGTAATACCGTGAAGATCAAGGGTGTCCCATAGGAAGATGGTGATAATCTACATGGAGTTTGAGGATGGAGAGGGTGAGGGGAGCCTCCTCACCTTTAGGTTCAATTTTCATGCCTAGCTAGTGTGCTCCTCAATGAGTCGGCCTGTACTACTTGCTCAACCACAACAAGATGGGGGGAGCCTTGTCCCTACCCTGGACCACCCGTTCCCAAGAGTTAATATGTGTCTTGGTTTCTTGTTTACATGTGGCTTGTTGAGTCTAAAAGTCCTCATGCTTGTTTTTGGGATCAATAATTTTTGCATGTAAAGCATGCTTTGGTGGATGGATGGTTTCTTTCACTTGGATTTCCTCCATTGATTTCAAGAAGGATAGGTTCTCAGGCTCTACCTTAGTGACTCTAGTTGAGAGAGTGATCAGTCCAGCTTGTAATCATTCCATCAATTGAGCAACATTCTAAAGCTGTGTTGCTAGTAAAATAGGGTCATTAAAGGGAGTTATTATGTTGTCAGAATCTAAATTATGCTTGGGAATTTGTAGTTATGTTGTGCATTTAGATTGCAGGCCCGTGGATGAGTATTGTTGCAAAGCCACCACTAGAATTGCACCAAGCTTGTCCCTTTTCCTTGTGCTGCCTTTTGCTGTAGCCACGACCTACTTGGGGATTTGTGAAGCCATCTGGATGTTGGGAAAGATTATGGGAGTGAAATGGAGGGGGGAAGGGAGAGGGGCTGTGGGGAGGAATGGAGGGGGTCGAATAACAAGTAGAGGGGTGAGGAATTGTGGAGGGGAGAGGGGGAAGAATTGAGGGCTATAAGAGGAGAGGTGCAAGGGAAGAGAAGGGAGCGCAGGCTGAGAAGAAGTGGGGGATGAAAGGGAAAGGTCCTTAAAGGAGGAGGTGCTTGAGGTGGGAGCTTAGGATCGAGCCCCAAGCCTTCGACCATGACTAGGACCATGCACTAGCATGTCAGTGGTGACCTCGTAGGAAGAAGAAAACTACAATATAGGGCATTGAGTCGTGGCAAGAAATGCCAAGGCGAATTGATGCTCCTACGCGGCGACGACGAACGACAAGAGAGTCACATGGAGATACGTGGACGTCAGCTATGTGATGGGAGATCTACTAGAAGATATGTAAGGTAATAACTCCTAGAGGGTGTCAATTTCAAAGATTGTCCTAGGTGTGTTTGCCTAAATTCTCCTAGATCTAGTTACTACTAAGTTGTAAGAATTGAACTTGTGACTTTGAAAGTTAAAGCAAATTCTTCAAGGCGGTGCACGAACCAACTAAGCCAACACCTCACTCTCCAATCAAACAACGGTCATATAGAGAGGGTTTTTTCACACCTTGATAATATCCACCATTAAAGTAGTGTTCTCACTTTAGTTTCCTTGGTTTAGCTCCTTGCTTGCACATCCATATCTTCAATCTCTAACAATTTAATGACATACTAGCCTCACACGACGTGAAATAATTGTAATCCAAAATTTGCATAAGAAGCATTGATCAATAAAGACACTGACTAATCCAATTGAATTAGAGAAATTGTTAGATGTAAAAATTCAAACCATCGAGAAAGGAATCGATATAGATCTAAGCCAACATAAAAAATCAGAAAGATGCTTATATTGAAATGTTATCAACCAATAAATCACCAGAAGTATCAAAAGACAAATGGTCCGAAAATGAGACATAAGATACAATGATGCATTATTACCATCCTAATTATAATAATTGTTTCATTATTCAATGAACTAACCATGGATAACATCAATATAAAATACTAAGGGATGATCCTATTATGTCGTAATGAAATTCAACCGCCAATCATAGAAAGCATCGCAAAAGAGTTATGCAAAGAATTGAATTAGGGTGGTCTAACCCTTTCACAATTTAACAATTTTGCTTAGCTCTTTGTAACATATAATGTCTCATGTCTTCATCCATCCCAATGTCAAGAACAAAGAATCATGAGAAGGCATTGCAGGCCAGAAGGAAGAGATAGCTTTTTCCAGAATATTCTTTGATGATAAAGCATCCTTGAGGGGAGTGCCAATGTAATGAATGTAAATATATAGATAGACCTTAAATAATAATAATAATGTTATTTAAATAAACTAAGGGACACAACCCTTGATCTTCGTGACTAGTCAATGCATATATCATTGTTTTTAAAACTGGCCTAATCGTAACTAGAAGAAACTGGTTTGACTCATTTGATCTTGAGACCCGCATATGAAGAAATCCATGTGGCATTGAGAACGAGACCTAACTCATGTCGTTGATGCATAATGGAGTAGAGCTTATCAGAAGCATACGAGGTCAAGGGACGCCCAAGACTCCATTGCCAATCTCGCTAGTGTTGTTGATTGCAACTTCAAGAGACATCCTCTAGATTGTTTTCCTCTGGACTGAGTTGAGACATCTGTGTGAGGAAGTCCAAGTGTTGGGTGTGCCCATGTGATGGGTGTGCGTCAGACTCTGGACTGAGTTGTGATGACGTGTGGTCACTTGCTTTGAACTCCTCTGGATTGAGTTGAGTTAGCTTGAGATGGTCTCTTGTCTTGTACTCCTGTGGACCCAGTTGAGTCGGCTTGAGATGGTACTCCAGATGGTTCTCCTGTGGACTCAGTTGGGAGATCTGTTGAGTAGGATGTCCTTGTGGCTGAGCATAGGTGGACGTGTCCCTAGTGGCTGAGCACTAGTGGACGTGTGAGATCCTTGCTATATTGTCTGAGAGTAAGATTTACTTGTAACCCTAATTTGTGATGTAAAGGGTACAAGTCGGCCCCACCATATGTGAAAGATAATTAATATTTATGTAATGATTAATTATATTATTGAGTTATTGAGGTCGGCCCTAGTGTGCCAATAGACACACCTTTTGCTGTGTTAGTTGTTGTATAAATAAAGGTCAATCCCCATTGAGGATTGAGGATTGAGGATTACACACTCTCACTTGTCATTTGGAAATTTCAGAGCTACTTGTACGACTGAAGTGCGCACCTCTCTTGGGCGCTAGTTTCAAGGTTGTAGAGCACCCTCTTGTGTGCATTTAGGGTTTATGGTTTGGGGGATCTTCTCTTGAGAATATAACAAAGGATTGATGGGTTTTTCCAGGATACTTCTTGTGTTCTTCTGCATGGTTATTCTTCTTGTGATCTTGGTTATTGCAACACTTGTGTATGGTGTTGCTGCATTTGTTTATGGTTCAAGTACATGCTAAATGAAATAAACCTCATGCTTGCGCCTAGCAATCATTAAAACTCAACATGGTATCAGAGGAAAGTTCTTGAAGAAACCGTTGCACAAGTTTCAAGCCAACTGTCACCTCCCAATTGCAAAAAAGTACAACCCTCTAGGGTTTCCAGAAAAAGGTACGACCCTCTCTTTTTGCTTGGTTCAACACCTTCCACTGAAACGTTGGGGCTAATTTTGGCATAGAAGTATACGACCTCCTTCAACGCACCTCCAAAGACTCTTAGCTTGCAAATTGAATAACTTTTGATTTTTGGCCCTAGGGGTTCTAGGGTTGCTGCAAAAATTTCTGCTTTAGGGTTTCTGCAGCTCATTGAAGGATTTTTCAAGCTTACCTGTGTTCTTCTGACTTTCAAGGCTTATTGTTGGCAGTCATAAGTCCAACGCAACCTAATGTTGCTAGCCTAGCCTAGCTGTTAGGTTCCCTAGCCTAGTGGTTGAGGGTTTGTGGACGAATCTGCAAACCATGAGGAACAAAATTTTGGTGGAAGATAGGCTTGATGGATTAAGCAACTTCAGTTCTTGGAAATCAAGACTACAGATTACCCTGGAAGAGGATGGCTTATTGAGTGTGATCCAAAAGACTCTACCTAAAAAATCTACCAATGAGAAGGAAGAATGGAAGGAAGATGACGTCAAAGCAAGGGAGATAATCATCTATTTAGTGAGAGATTCTCTGCTACCTCGTATTGCCAACTTAAAGACAACTTATGAGATATATGATGCATTGAAGAATATGTTTGAGAGTACCAACATCCTCAAAGCTCTTACATTGAAGAACCAACTTCAACATATCAAGATAATGAAAGCTGACACCGTTCCTACCTTCTTCATGAAGATTTCAGAGATCAGAGATCAACTAGGTGCCATTGGAGAAACCATATCAGACAAAGAAATTGTCTTGACTAATCTCAATGCTCTTCCAAGACATTGGGAACCATTTCTTCAAAGTATCAATGGTAGAGCAGATCTACCAGGATTTGATCGTCTATGGACATACTGTACCCAAGAAGAAACCAGACTTATAGTCAAAGGAGTGCAAGACTCCCCTCGTGATGACAATCATGCTCTTGCTTTTCATACAAAGAAAGGCAAAAGAATAAATAGAAGAAGTTTCAACAAAGCATTCAAAGACAAGAAGACTTCATCAACTTCACGTCATGAACACAGAAAAGACAAATCAAAGATTCAATGTTTTAGATGTGACAAGTATGGACACATTGCGAGAGATTGTCCTACCAGAAAGAAAGGAAGACAACTTGCCTTCACTGTTGATGTTGATCCAGAACCACATCAGAGAGATGAAGACATAAAAGATGAAGCCTTCTTCTTCATATCAACACTCTCAAGTACGGTTTCTACTGATAGTGATATTTGGTTAATTGACAGTGGTGCTTCCAGACACATGACTGGATATAGAGATCATCTGTCAGACCTTGTTGAGAAAGAGTCTAGTCTACATGTTGTACTTGGAGACAATGCCGGATATAATGTGAAAGGAGTTGGAACTTCTACATTCCAACTAGATTCTGACATACCCCTTCAGTTGAGTGAGGTACTATATGTACCTAGGATGAAAAGGAACCTTGTCTCTGTTTCTACCTTAGAGGATAAACACTACAAGGTTACCTTCTCTGAAGGAAAAGTTCTTGCATGGCACAAGAAATCACATATGAATTCTTCCCGAGTGATTGGTGTTCAAGAAAACAACTTATACAGATTGACTGTCCAACCAGTCCAGGCCCTGTTGCATGATACTATTAGCTTGAATGAGCTATGGCATAGGAGACTTGCTCATATACATTATAGAGCCCTTCCTGCTCTGGGGAAGACGCTAACATGCCTTCCAGAGATAGATGTTCAACATGATGGTGTTTGCAGAGGTTGTGCTGTTGGCAAGAATGTCGAGGGGTCCTTCTTGAGCAGTGACAACAAATCCAAAGGGATCTTGGACTTGATACATTCAGAGATATGTGGACCCATGACTAATGCTTCCTTGAACGGATATTTGTACTATGTGCTCTTCATCGATGATCACTCTTGGAAGACGTGGATTTATTTCTTGAAGACTAAGGATGGAGTCCTTGAGAGATTTCAAGAATTTAAAGCTCAGGTTGAGAACCTGAGCGGGAGGAGGATCAAAGTGCTGAGATCAAATAATGGAGGAGAGTATACCTCTAGGGATTTCAGTGATTTCTGTATTGAGGCAGGGATTAAGAGGGAGTACATTGTTTCTTATAACCCTCAGCAAAATGGGGTTGCAAAGAGGAAGAACATAACCATCATTGAGGCAACCAAAGCAATAATACATGATCAGAATCTACCTATGATTCTGTTGGCAGAAGCATCCATGACAACAGTGTATGTTTAGAACATGAGTCCTCATCAGATTTTGAAGAACATGACTCCCGAAGAAGCCTTCACTGGAGTGAAGCTTGAGGTTGGACACTTAAAGATATTTGGGTGTCCAATCTTCTTTCATATACCCAAGGAGAAGAGGTCCAAGCTAGACCCTTTAGGCAGAAAGGGTACATTTGTGGGGTACATTGAATCTTCGAAGGTATATCGGATCTACATCCCTGGTCAGAGATAGATTGAAGTGAGCAGAGATGTCATCTTTGAGGAAAAGATTATCTTTCAAAGATCCAAAGAATCTCAGATGGATATTGACAACGAGACAATACCTTCTCCCCTTCAACATTTCAGAGGGAGACAACCATTGATCCAGTTGATCTTGTTGATGTTCTCAGAGACATTACAATAGGCCATAAGAGGCTTTCTTGCGCTCGACAGACTCTACAGGAGGTAGAGGGACATGTAGCTCGTCGAGGCACATTCCGAGAAAGCAAGAAACCACAGAGATTTTCGAGCTATGTTTCAGCCATGAGCCACATCATTGATACTGAGCCTTCTTGTCACGGAGAAGCAGCAGGTCAACAGGTATGGAAAGATGCCATGACAGAAGAGTATCAGTCCATCATGAAGAACGATGTGTGGGATATTGTTCCAAGACCAAAAGGGAAGTCTGTAGTGACTTCCAAGTGGATCTATAAGATCAAGCATGCAACTGAGGGAAGTGTCGAGAAGTACAAAGCGAGATTTGTGGCCAAAGGATTCTCTCAGGTGGAGGGAATTGATTATGAGGAGACATTTTCCCCTGTAGCTCGATACATTTCCATCCATATGATCATTTCCCTAGCTGCATCCATGGATTGGAGACTACATGAGATGGATGTAAAGACAACCTTTCTCAATGGTGAGATCAAGGAAGAAGTTTACATTGAGCAACCATAGGGATTCGTGATACATGAGCAGAAATATTATGTGTGCAGGTTGAAGAAAGCCTTGTATGGACTAAAACACGCACCTCGTGCTTGGTACGAGAAGAAGGATGGATTTCTGATGAGTTTGGGCTTCAATAAGAGTGTTGCTGATCCAAACCTATATTATCATATTGTTGGTGATGAGTGCCTGATTTTGGTCCTGTATGTTGATGATTTATTCGTCACCGGTTCATAAAGTCTTATTGTTGAATACAAGTGTCCATTGACTTCTGAATTTGAGATGAAGGATCTGGGTGCTATGCACTACTTCTTGGGACCGAAAGTATGGCAAAGGACTGATGAGATTTTCCTGAGTCAAGGAAAATATACAATGGAGATATTGAAGAAATTCGGTATGGCAGACTGCAAATCCATGCCTACACAGATGGTGATGGATCTGAAGAAAATGAACAAGGCTTCTACTGGTTCAGGCGAGATTGATCCACATCTTTACTGACAACTGATTGGATCATTGATGTATCTGGTTAACACCAGACTTGATATATGCTATGCGGTGAATGTACTCAGTCAGTTTATGAGAAAGTCGAGACAGACTCACTGGATAGCAGCGAAGCATGTATTGAGATATCTACGAGGCACAGTTGGATATGGCCTGAGATATGCCTCAAGTGTTGACATGAGATTGCAGGGATATGCCGATGCAGATTGGGCAGGGAGCGCAGTGGACCAAAAGAGCACATCCAGTTGTTGTTTTACTTTGGGATCTGCCATGGTTTCCTAGTGCAGTAGGAAGTAGAGCTCTGTGGCTTTGAGTACCGTAGAAACATAGTACATAGCGTTATGTGTGGCAGTCCATGAAGTAGTGTGGCTTCGCAAGCTCCTTGCAGATTTATTTGGTCATGAGATGGATTCCACTATTATCCATTGCGATAACCAGAGCTGTGTGAAGCTCTCAGAGAATCCTGTGTTCCATGATAAAGCGAAACACATTGAGATCAAATACCATTATATCAGATATATGGTGCAGAGGAAAGCAGTACATGCGCAGTACCTTTATACACACGAGCAGGTTGTAGATGCCTTCACCAAACTGCTTGCCAGGACGAAGTTCGAGTACTTCCGTGAGAGACTTAGCCTGGTGGAGAATGCCTCCCTAGTTGAGAGGGAGTGTTTTTCATTGCAGCTTCATGAGACATCCTCCAGATCGTTCTCCTCTGGACTAAGTTGAGACATCTGTGTGAGGAAGCCTAAGTGTTTAGTGTGCCCATGTTATGGGTGTGCATCAGACTCTGGACTGAGTTGTGATGATGTGTGGTCTCTTGCTTTGAACTCATCTTGACTGAGTTGAGTCAGCTTGAGATGGTCTCTTGCCTTGTACTCCTGTGGACTCAGTTGAGTCGGCTTGAGATGGTACTCCAGATGGTTCTCCTGTGGACTTAGTTGAGAGATCTCTTGAGTAGGACGTCCCTGTGGCTGAGCACAAGTGGACGTGTCCCTAGTGGCTGAGCACTAGTGGACGTGTAAGAGTCTTGCTATATTGTTTGAAAGTAAGATTTACTTGTAACCCTAATTTGTGATGTAAAGGGTACAAGTCGGCCCCACCATATGTGAAAGATAATTAATATTTATGTAATGATTAATTATATTATTGAGTTATTGAGGTCGGCCCTATTGTGCCAATAGACTCACCTTTTGTTGTGTCAGTTGTTGTATAAATAAAGGTGAATCCCTATTGAGGATTACACACTCTCACTTGTCATTTGGAAATTTCAGACCTACTTGTACGGCTGAAGTGCACACCTCTCTTGGGCGCTAGTTTCAAGGTTGTAGAGAACCCTCTTGTGTGCATCTAGGGTTTATGGTTTGGCGGATCTTCTCTTGAGAATATAGCAAAAGATTGCTGGGTTTTTTCCCTTGTTTGAGAAGGGTTTTCCCAAGATACTTCTTGTGTTCTTGTGCATGGTTATTCTTCTTGTGATCTTGGTTATTGGAGCACTTGTGTATGGTGTTGCTGCATTTTTTTATGGTTCAAGTACATGCTAAATGAAATAAACCTCATGCTTGAGCCTAGCAATCATTAAAACTCAACAACCAGAAGGTATCGGTCATATCAATATTTATTTTAAAAGGATTCTCCTAGGGTATGAGCCCAATAATCTCCATGAAGGTAGGTTGACTGAAGAAGCCAATTCAAAATCCCTAGCCATTGAATGCTAGTTCTTCCAAGAACGTGAATTGGAATCCCAAAGATTTCTTTAGAAGAAAATATTGTATCTGCTAAGCCTCCTTGCCTAAAAACAACGAAGGTCAGATATGCAAGTACCTTGCTGTTTCCAACTTCAAATTCGCTGCTTGGCTAGATCCCAACCTGATCTACTACCCGACCACTGCCATCAAAGCATACCTGTGACCCTCCTTGAAGTAGTTCCAATAGTCCTGAAGATGAAGGACCTTGAAATTTGGAAATTATGAGGAGCACAAATGATATCACTTAAATCGAATTGTCCCTTTACCTTGCCAACATGCTGGGCTGAAATCAATTTGAGCCGCATCAAAACTTGGCAAGGGGTTGAGCGCTCTAGATATCTAACCAGTCATTTAGTAGCCAAAATGTTGCCTTGGGTCACCACATCAATTAGACCAAGGCCCCCCTTGTCTTTGGGCATGATACAAACTGCCCAAAGGACCATGGGAAGACCATAAGCCCCACCATACTTGGCCCACAAGTACTAGCACAAAATATGTTCCAATAGGCGACACTGTTTCTTGCTAGGAAGTCAACAAGACACATAGTAAATGTAGGAGGCTTGAATAATCCTGCTGACCACCGTTAGCTTAGCAGCAAAGGGAACATCCTTGGATCGCCCAAAAAGTAACTGACACTGCAATCTTTCCGGGCATCAATCCTACATAACAATTGAAAAAAGGTCTACCCCAAAAGGTATACCGAGATACCACACAATAACCCTTGGCTGGACAAACCTCCAAGCAACTGGCAACAACATGGGCTGATCCTCAAGACCAGCTAATCAGTAGTTCGTGTTGTGATCATTAACAATTGCTCTTGAAGCTTCACGAAACAGTTCAAGACAATCCCTGGCGGTTGAGACCGACTCGTGATCAGTAGAGACCAACAAAAGAGGGTCATTCGCAAAATGATTCTTAACCATCTCCTCCTCCCTAGGGAAGA
This sequence comes from Picea mariana, assembly GCA_032191745.1. Classification (NCBI taxonomy): domain Eukaryota; kingdom Viridiplantae; phylum Streptophyta; class Pinopsida; order Pinales; family Pinaceae; genus Picea; species Picea mariana. The sequence goes on along the minus strand of JASDQU010102891.1, from coordinate 613,277 downwards.
CCATGGGCCCCACCATACTTGGCCCACAAGTACTAACGCAAAATATGTTCCAATCGAAGAAACTGTTTCCTGCTAGGAGGCCAACAAGACACATAGTAAATGTGGGAGTCTTGAAGAATCCTACTCACCATCGTTAGCTTAGGAGCAAAGGGAAGATCCTTGCATTGCCCAAAAAGTAACATACCCTACAATCATTCCAGGCACCAATCCTACATAGCAATCGACAAAAGGTCTACTCCAAAAGGTATACCAAGATACTGTTGATGATTGCAACGTCGTGAGACATTCTCCAGGTCGTTCTCCTCTAGACTGAGTTGAGTTGATCTGTGAGAGGGACCATGTGATGGGTGTGTCGTTCTCCTCTGGACTGAGTTGAGACGATGTGTGCCCATGTGATGGGTGTGCGTCAGACTCTGGACTGAGTTGTTGTGATGTGTGGTCTCTTGTCTACTCCTCTAGACTGAGTTGAGATGACTTGAGATGGTCTCCTGCCTTGTACTCCTCTAGACTGAGTTGGGTTGGCTTGAGATGGTCTCCTGCCTTGTACTCCTATGGACTTAGTTGAGTCGACTTGAGATGGTACTCCAGATGGTACTCCTGTGGACTCAGTTGAGTGATTTGTTGAGTATGACGTCCCTGTGGATGAGCACATGTGGACGTGTCCCTAGTGGATGAGCACTAGTGGACGTGTGAGATCCTTGCTATATTGTCTGAGAGTAAGATTTACTTGTAACCCTAATTTGTGATGTAAAGGGTACAAGTCGGCCCCACCATGTGAAAGATAATTAATATTGTGTAATTATTAATTATATTATTAAGTTGTACAGGTCGGCTCTATTGTGCCAATAGACACACCTTTTGTTGTGTCAGTTGTTGTATAAATACAGGTGAATCCCCATTGAGGATTACACACACACTTGTCATCTCATGATTTTAGAAGTTGTGGTCTGAAATTATGAGGACTGCAATTCACACTTCTCTAGGAGTTAGTTTTCTTAGTCATAGCAACACCCTATTGTGTGCTAGGTTTGGTGGTGGAATGGTGGATCTTCTCTTGGCAATATAGTAAAGGATTGCTGGGTTTTTCCCTTGATTCAGAAGGGTTTTCCCAAGATACTTCTTGTGTTCTTTTGTGCATGGTTATTCTTCTTGTGATCTTGGTTTACTGCAGCTTTTGTATTGTTGCTGCAGTAGTTATGGTTCAACTAATGATAAAATTGAAATAAACACGTGCAATAGCCTAAACATCAGAAATTCAACAGATACCACACAAACCTCCAAGTACCTGACAACCACGTGAGCTGATCCTCAAGACCAACTAACTAGTAGTCCGTATTGTGATCACTAACAATTTCCCCCGAAGCTTCACGAAACACTGCAAGGCAATACTTGGCAGTTGAGACCTGTTATAGCACAAGTTGTAGGTTGGGCAAAGCCCGACCCAACCATAAAATCATGTGCTACAACTATGGGACACTACACCCAATGTCACCTCGATGTAGGTCCCGCACTTGGGCAGTGACAAAGGTCACTCCTGGGAGGCGATCCCGGAGACCCTAGGGGGAAAGAGAAGGATGAAGGGAGGTGTAAGGAGAAGTCCCTGGAAGGTCAAGTGATAGAAGAATAGATTGGTTGAAAACTGTAAGTAAAGAGAGGTAAATGAATACTGTGTAAAGAAATTGTTGGCGGTGCACCTGTACCTGCCCGAGACACAAGAAAAGACACTTTTCCAACTAAGTATAGTAATGGATCAGCAAGTTAAGCTTGTTGTTCCTAAAATACAACAGCATACAAGTTAGTAAATCAGCAATAGATTACATCCAAATCAGCAAGTAAAAGGTCTATATTAGTTAGCAATGTGAGCAATAAACTAGTAACCAATGTGGACTGAAAATAGCACTTCAAGGCTGAATAAAGATGGCTGTCATAAAAGTAAATTTCTGCAGCAGTATATCAACCTTATGGATCTAGCATTCAATGAAGTACAACAACAAATCTGACCATCAAAAAGTACCAATAACTAGCCCAATAGATGCACCTAGGTTTGTAGGTTAAACTAACAAAGTTAGATGGTTAGTCTAGGGTTAGTTTGTGAGATATTAATGGTTAGGGTTAGAGTTTAAAGCAGCCCTAATGGCTGTAGGTTAGTTTTACTACAGTAATAAGAATTTGTGGGAGAAAGAGGACGCCCTAAGGGAGGAAGAATTCCCAAGGCATCAAGATCATTATCCAAAAGAGACAACCTCGAAACTTGAATTTTGTACATTTACCAAGGCAAAAATTTATTTCTCCCATGCAATAAGTAAATGACTAGTGCCTTTAAGAAAGGGTTAATGGAGTGAAGAGAATATGAAGAAGCTACATAGGCTACTTCCTTGGGGGTGTAAACCCTTTTACTCCCCAAGGCAAGCTTCTCTTAGCTAGGGTTTTAACTAGGAGGGTATATGCAATTATACTTCTCTTAGTAAACCCTTATGAAGCAATATTCCCTTGTCAATAAAATGGTGGAAACACAAGTAGGGGTGTATTCCCTTATACTCCCTACTTGGCTCAAGCAAATAGAATCTTTAACTTGTACAAATGATAATACAATGAAATAAATGGCACCTTCAAGCATTAAAAGGGAATAAAGGCTAGACTAACCACTAAAAAAGCAATGAAGAAAGCCTTCCAAGGCTAGCGCACCATCTTCATCAACCATAACCAAGACATAACCATAAACAAAAGCATAAGAGAGAGAACTAGCCAAAGAGAACGAAAATTTCAGTCGAAGAGCATCTCACAATGGAGAGTTATGTTTTGAAAATGAGATCTTATGATCTCTATTTGTACAAAATGTAGCTAACATAGTTTGTCCACATAATATTAGGGAAAACACAAGATTAGGGGTCAACAGCCTTAATATTGCCCCTTTACAAAGATAAATATTAAAAATTCTCTTTAATTTCACTTTTGAACAAAGAAAACCCTAAAACAAAGGTGACGTCATCCCTTGAAGGAGGGCGTTTTTGAAAATTGAGGAAGTCATTGGAGTTGGGCTGCAAAGTAGGGCCTCCAAAGGCCATGTGGCAATCATCCAGAGCCTCTCCACCTCAAAATGCCATGTACCATGCTCTGATTCATCATCAACCACCATATGCCCCTCAAATGTGATGTCAAGCCCCTAGGGAGTGACGTTTCGCCCCATTTGAGAAATTCATTTGGCATGCAAAGGGTGGGCTATGTCTATCCAGCTGTCTACTAGGCCTTCGAAAACATCTCTTTGTCGTCTGGTATGTGGGCCTATGTCATCCATCCTGTGGGCTTCTTTCCCTCATGGAAGCCCAAGCTAGGCTTGTTCTTCCAAAACTGGCCACCATCTTGTATCTGCAAGACAAATGGATACGCCCTCCAAGGATCCCAAGTCAAAGCATCATGATGAGTGAATCAAGTCAATAAAAGAGCCATTAAAGCGTATATACCAGGACTACATCATACCAACATGTGCTTAAGAAACTAGACGTTTTGCCAAGTTTGGTTGTGGGTGGGTTGGCATGGTACTTCTTTTCAATGGATCAAACCCCCTAAGTCTAGGAACAACCCTATCTAAGTCATGTGAATGAAATGAAATGGATGGGGGAAGTAATCAATGGGCATGGGGTTCATGATATGCAAGGGTCCATAGTATCTCATTTATGGATGCCTTTGTGGAGGGTGTGCCACACCTTTGTCCATAATGCATTTTTTCCAAGCCCATCAATTGCCTTTTATCTTTCTTTCTTTGTATTTTCTTTCCATATAGCATGGGGCGAGTTGGAGGCCATTTCCTTGGCGTGGTGACTAGATATCGACAGTGTTACCCACAAGTACTTTCACGGAAATGAGAAGGCTGGCTCGTGATGAGACCCCCTTTCCCTCAGCCATGCAACTGAGAACCATTACCCTGGTGTGATGGCCAAAAATGGTAATGTCATACCGTTAGATACCCATGGACGTGATAGGCTGGCTCGTAATGAGACCCCCTATCCTCAACTGATCCTTTAAGCCTTTTTATTTATTCTTTTCATGGGGTCCTTATTTTCTTGCAGAGAAGCTTTTCATGTTTTCTCGGGATCCCCTGGGCGAAGGATCTGGAAGGTTCTTTCATTAGGCTTTTATCTTTTTCAGCTAACTCCCCCTCTGGGCCTTTAGCCCCTTCTTCCCATGAAATGAGGAATGGTCCCTTCTAGGGTCAGTGTACCCCAAAATCCCAAGAGATGATGTCATGAGGGGAAATAATGATGGAAAGTGGTAAGTATGGTCGGGAGTGGCATGATGACTCATCAAAGGAAGCTCCCAAAAACACCCCATCCTAAGGGTGACCATCTACTTGCGTGCCCCAAGCCAACCACCAACATTTAAACAAGGTAAAAGGCATAGTTTCCAAAGTAGATGTCTCATAATAAAAAATCAACCTCTGATATACAAGCTAGAATGGCTCAAATATTAAAATGATACCCACCATCATACCTGACTTGTACCACATGGAGCAAAACCCAAGTGACTTGTGGTGGCAAGCTGGTGTGGATGATGATCAAGTGTTGGGTCATTGTGTGTTGATGATGACAGCTGCATGAGACATTCTCCAGGACACGAACCTGAGAGAGAGCCCTTGAGAGGGGTGTGTGGTTCCCATCTGAGACAGAGCTGGAACGTAGAGATGGCCTCCTACTTACAGAGAGTTGAGAAGAACTCCAGATGATTCTTCTGTGTAACGCAGTGAGAAAGGAGATCTACTGAGTTGGACATGTCTGTGGCTGAGCACAAGGTGAACGTGTGAAATTCCCATAGAGCTGGGTGCATCGTCATGAGACAGAGATGAATATGATGTATTAGAGTCCTCTGAGCAGAGAGTTGAGATGATGAACTCCAGACGACTCCCCTGTGTAATGCAGTGGGAAAGAAGATCTGTTGAGTGAACGTGCCTGTGGATGAGCATAGGTGAACGTGATCCTACTCGCTGAGCACTAGTGAGTGTGGTTCTCCTGTGAGACGTAGTGAGATAGAGATATGGACATCCCTATGGATGTACCCCTAGTGGCTGAGCACTAGTGGGTGTATGAGATCCCTTGCTATATTGTTCAAGAGTCAGACCTGCCTGTAACCCTAATTGTAATGTAAAGGGTATAGGTTGGCCCCACCTTAATGTAATTGATAATTAATGTAAAAGATAATTAATTTGGTTATTATTAATTATATTGTGAGTTAGAGAGGTCGGCCCTGTTGTGCCAATAAACACTTCTGTTGACAGGTCAAGTCTAATATAAGTAAAGGTAGATTCCCCATCGAGGAATCATATCTTTTGTGTGAGTTTGGAAATTTCAGCAAGTATATCTTCTTGGGAAAAGTGCACACCTCTCTTGGGCGCTAGTCTTCTAGGGTTTGCAAGCACCGTTTTGTGTGCTAGGTTTTCTTGGTGGTTAAGGTCTTTCTCATGAAGAATATAGCAAAGGATTTGGCTGGGTTTTCTTCTCTTGTTGAGAAGGGTTTCCCAGGATACTTCTTGTGTTCTTGTGCATGGTGTTTCTTCTTGTGATCTTGGTTGCTGCAACATAATTGTTTATGGTTTAAGTTAAATGCTAAAAAGGAATGAACTTCATGCTTAACCTTGCTTATTGAAAAATCAACATTGTGGTGGCGATGCAAGTCTCTAGCTGTGCAAAAGGATACTGTTGGTCATGTGGTCTATCGGCACTCCATATTTGCAACCTGAGGGCCTTGAGACATAATCTCCTTAGTTATCCACAAAATGGGGATAACAAGACCGACACCTAATTAATAGAGACCGACAAAAGAGGGTCATCCCCAAAATGATTGTTAACCATCTCCTCCTCCTTGGGGAACGAAATACCTCTGAGTTGACCTTGAAGATGAGCCGCCTTTAGCAGATATCCAAGAGCATCAACCATCAAAATATAGAGATAAGGGGCCAAAAGTCACCCTTGTTGTTTGGAGTGTCAATTTTTCATGCAATTCTATGCAACTAATTTCAGATCAGAAAATTACTTCCAAGTGACCAAATAGTAAATGCTCGCTGTTAACACTAAAGAATTTTACACTGAAATTATTGGCGAAAATTACAGCAGTGGAAACAACAAGATCAAAGATAAATCATCTACACACTTGAGACACAAAATTTTCTGTTTTGTAAATTGTCAAATTCAGAAATTCCTGAGGGAAAAATTAGCCTGCCCAACTGTCACAATTTACATCAAAACTGAGGACAAATCAGTCCTCCCAAAAACAGAAAAATCAGCAAAATCCTGGGACAAATTCCAATTTTGCAAACTTGCTATATGTCACCTGTATGGCCTGCTGACGTCAGCTGTACGATTGCTGACACCAGCCTGTACAGACCTGTTTACCTGCCCAAAATTCACACGTGCGATCTGCAGAAACCCTCCACACGTGTGGCTGTTTTGTTTTGGTCACATGTGTGACTGTACAGACCTGTTCGTACCACATTTGTGACTGTACTGACCTATTGTACTCGCACATGCGGACCTGTATGAACTGCTGTATGGTTTGTCCCACACGTGCAGCCTTTTCTCTCCTCATGTACAACTGTCTCCCTCTCACATGTCTGGCTTCTCTTGGCTGGAAAAACAGAAGCTTTCTTTGGTTGAGATAGAAACAAAATTTCTAAGAACCTTAGGATAGATTTGCCCAAAATTGTAGAGTTTCCCTTGCAAAAATTTCCAAGCTCCTAGCTCAAGTGCACTCCTAATTATGCTAACTCCATAATGTCAGAATGACCAAATAGTAAATGCTCGCTGTTAACACTAAAGAATTTTACACTGAAATTATTGGCGAAAATTACAGCAGTGGAAAGAACAAGATCAGAGATAACTCATCCACACACTTGAGACACAAAATTTTTTGTTTTGTAAATTGTCAAATTCAGAAATTCCCGAGGGAAGAATCAGCCCGCCCAACTGTCACAATTTACATCAAAACTGAGGACAAATCAGTCCTCCCAAAAACAGAAAAATCAGCAAACCAAATCAGCAAAATCCTGGGACAAATTCCAATTTTGCAAACTTGCTATAGGTCACCTGTATGGCTTGCTAACGTCAGCCGTACGATTGCTGACGCCAGCCTGTACAGACCTGTTTACCTGCCCAAAATTCACACGTGCGATCTGCAGAAACCCTCCACATGTGTGGCTGTTTTGTTTTGGTCACACGTGTGACTGTACAGACCTGTCCGTACCACATTTGTGACTGTACTGACCTGTTGTACTCGCACATGTGGACCTGTACAAACTACTGTATGGTTTGTCTCACACGTGCGGCCTTCTCTCTCCTCATGTACGACTGTCTCCCTCTCACATGTCCGGCTTCTCTTGGCTGGAAAAACATAAGCTTTTCTTGGTTGAGATAGAAACAAAATTTCTAAGAACCTTAGGATAGATTTGTCCAAAATTGTAGAGTTTCCCTTGCAAAAATTTCCAAGCTCCTAGCTCAAGTGCACTCCCAATTATGCTAACTCCATAATGTCAGAATGAGATTTGACACAATCTCTTCTCTCCTTATATAAGAGTTTAATGAGTTAGTTTAGGAACCCTTTCTAAAGTCAACATTTAATTAGAATATTTTATTGGTATTTGTGGGTGTGACACCGCAACACATGCCCACAAATCCCATCATCAAGCCCATGAAGCCCTAGCTTCATCCCAAGGGTGTTTTCACTGAAACGAAAGAGTAATCTGATGCCTATGAAGATTCCCACATGCTTGATAGCATGGCCCCTAGTGGGAATACCTCCCGAAGCTACAAAAGCATCAACACTCCCTCTTAGCCAGGGAGGTATTCCATCCTCCAACATTTGGATGTACCTCTGTCTCCCACACTAGAAGTAGCTCTATCTCCTACGTTGGATTTTCTATCACAACTGCACTCCAATCCTCCTGATTGGTTGCTCCCTCTGTCACCGAAGCAAATCCTTCTCTCCAATCCTCCTAATTGGCTGCCTCCTTTGTAACGGAAACAAGGCCTGCTGAACAGCGTGGATCCTCCTGGGAATACATGTGGCTCCTAGAATCCTCCCACTTCTGAGCCTCCTGTCTGGCTTACTCGACCCATGACACCTTTCTGTCAGTCTTCGAATATGCCTCTCTTCCACCTGAACATGAGGGGGAACTCCCTCTGAATAGCCAAGTCTCCCTCTGAGTCCACTGACTCCCTCTAAGATCAGGCTCCCTCTAAGTTTGCATACTGCCTCTAAAATATGACATTCTCTTAACAATATTGGGAGACTGCTCCTCCCCACTGAATCTTGAGGGCTGACTCCCTCTGAAATCTGACTCCCTCCGAGTCTATACAACCTCCGGAGCCACCTGCTCCATTTGAACCTGCATAGCATGTGGAGCTCTCTGCTCCTTGTCCTCTGTTAGTCTACTACTCCTAGCAATAGCTCATATAGGTTGGCCCTTCAACCTTTACCGATTGCTCTCTCTAACTCCAAGAACCACTGCTGATCTGAAGGTAGATCCTCTGGGCACAAATAACACCTGTCCATCCTGGAACAATATATGGTAGCCCTTCTTCTCATTCTTTGAGACTGAGAGCACACTCCTCTTGATTTTTGGCACCCATAACACATTAGTCACCCAGAACATCTCTCCTGACTCCAATTGGAATCGTACTATCCTAGTTCCCTACACTACATGCTTGGTCTCCATACCAAGCTATATACACATATATGAGTCAGTCTCTGTGATACTCTCAAACAACTCTTGTGCACTTGTCATATGGCAAGAGGCTCCGTTATCCACCAACCAAGCACTATCACACAGAGCTATACCAAAAAGGGCAGAGACTAGTAAGAACTCCCTTTGAAGCCTATCTGCAACCTCATCAACCTTTGCTGCTGATTCTTGCTGCCTTCTTCCCCCTTTCCTCTGTAGTGAATTTTGTGAATCATAATGACCATAAGCATGACAAGCAAAACACTTGACCTTGCTAAGGTCGTTTTTCCTCCTAGGCTTTGGAGATGCTTCTCTCTATGAAGAATATCCTCTTCTACTCTTCCTAGTACTGGCAACAAGGGCCTAATTCTCATCACTACTGCTCTTCTGCATGCCATTCCTGTACTCTAACTGAGTCTCCTTTTGGATACAATCAGTCCATAGTCTATCAAATCATGGCAACTTCTCACGTGCACAAATCCCCTGCAAAAATGGTTCCTAAGATCCGAGGAGACCTTTCAATGCTACATTCACCAACTCAGCATCCTCAACTGTTTCATTAATGGCTGCAAGTTGATCTTGGATCTGAGTAATCTTCATAAGGTAGTTCATGACTGTGTCTTCACTGGTCATCTTAACAATTTGAAGCTGGTGCTTCAAATGTACCTTCCTGCTCGTAGTCCTGTTTTGGTATAGACCTACCAAAGCATCATACATTTCCTTGGCAAAATTCTTCTCAGAAATGTGAGGAATCAGGTGATCCTTCTGTTGAGTTTTGGATACCTTGGAAAGTGGTCCCCATGTGTTTAGGAGTCTCTAAACACAAAGGGGGAGACTTTTACCCTCATACTTTACTTTATGATTCTAATTTCACTTTGACTTAGGAGCTTTAAGTCAAAAAGTGAAATATGTCACTTAAGTTATAAAGTGACAAT
>JASDQU010102891.1:584868-603535 GCA_032191745.1 Picea mariana | reverse complement strand
AAGTGTCCACCACCAAGTAAGTGAGTAGATCTCAAGGCTAGGGTGCACCTCTTAGGGTTTGCACAATAGATCTAGGGTGTAGAAAAATAGAAAAAATAGTTGGGATGAAGCAAAAGGTATGTGAGAGGCATGGGATCTGTGCCAAAGCAATTGAAAGGTCACAAATAATTTTTTAAAATTATTTTGTGGAGTTTCAAGGAGAGGGAAGGCGCACCTCTTGGGATGCGGGAAAGGGAAAGAAGGGTGAGAGATGAGTGAGGGAGGTTGGGATCACACAAAACTCATGAGAGAAGTTGTGGGATTTGTGCTAGGGCAAAGAAAGAGCCTCAAACAATAAAAAATGAATTTTCATTGGAGAGACACAAAAGGGGGGTGTAACTCTCTTGGAGGGCGCTCCACAAGGGTAAAAATCAATTAAAAGAAAGGGATGAGTGAGGTGGAGTGAGTGGGGTCACCTCTAGGGGTGATGTAAAGGTTAAATGAAGTGAAAGCTCAAGAGAGGGGGCCACACTCAAGTCACAAATTAATTAAAAAAAGAAAAACGTCAATCCCCCTAGGGGGGCGTGATTTTTGAGTGTGGAAGGTGGGAAAGGGGTTAGAAAAGGTTGGAAAAGGTTGGGAGACTAAAGTTATGCTTAGGGGGTCTCTCTCTAACCATCATTTCAACTTTTCATATCCTCTAACTCATTATTACAACTTTTACATTTTGCCATGTTTGGACTTTAGCAATTAAAATTGCTATTTTAGACTGACTGACACTCTGGGTGGACTAACCCATGGCTAAAGTTGTTCGACTGAGCTGAAACTTGGTCCATGGATGTAGGGGGTGCTATTCCATTTCTTTTGAGCACAAATACCCCTATCAAAAGTCCAAAGACCTAGTTTTTACAATTATTGCTAAAAAATAATTAATTAATTAAATAATTAAACCTCCAAACTTAGGGAAATTTAATTAAAAATTAATTAATTAAAAAAAACTTACTTAGACTTGACGAAATTCCGTGAAACTTTCTAAGATGTCTTGCATGGTCATTTACAATGATTCCCTATAATAGTTACCAAAACATAAGCCCACTAGAACGCTGTTCACCACTTTGGAGGACTTATTGCAAGTGTGAGGGAAAAACTCAAGGGAAATTAGTCAAGCTGAAAAGCCCAACTGATAACCTGAGGATAAAAAACCCTCGGTGAAAGGAACTCTCCTAGTGAACCGATCCCAAGGTAACTGACCTAGACATGACTCATGTAGACCTATTACATTATTAACCCACGTAGGGGTGCGAAAATTCCAATTACAAAATAAAGTGCTGGGGCCAAACACTGCCCTGTAGGACCAAAAGTCTTCGACAACATGGCATCTGATGATGCATCTCTTCATGGCACATGAGTTGACCACCTTTGTTGGAGAGGCGGTCAACAGTACCTTTCAAGTATCTCATCACATGTTTTGCTGCGATCAAATGAACATGTATGGGTTCAGCTATACATTGACTTAAAGTGTTCACAACAAAACATATGTCTGGCCTTGTGTTCGTTAAATACATCAATGAACCAATCATTTGCCTATACAAAGTGACATCCACTATCTCTGATGAAGTATCACATAATAACTTTGGATTTGTCATCATAGATGTAGTCATGGATTTACAATCCATCATTCCAAATCTTTTTAGAATTTCCACAACATATTTTCCATGACTAAGACAAATCTCACTTGGATTTTGCCACACTTCCAGACCTAGGAAATAGTGCATCTATCCTAGATCTTTCATTTCGAATTCCGAAGCAAGCTTGTTCTTGCAATCAGTGATGAGCTTTTCATTTCCTGTTAGAAACAAATCATCCACATAGAATAGTAAGATCACCTGATCATCATTCTCAATCTTATAGTAGATATTGGAATCTGATTTACTCTTGATAAATCCCAAGCTCATTAGAAAATTATCAGTTCTTCCAAACCATGTCCTGGGTGCTTGCTTCAAGCCATACAAGGCTTTCTTTAATCTGCACACATGTGTCTGACTATCATGTGTCTCAAATCCTTGTGGCTGCTCCACATACACTTCCTCTTCTATCACACCATTTAGAAAATCAGTTTTTATATCCATCTGATGTAGTTTCCATCCCATCTTTGCAACTATAGCCATAGTAGCTCTAATGGACGTGTATCTTGCCACAGGAGCAAAGGTTTCTTCGTAATCTATTCCCTCTTTCTGAGAGAACCCACGAGCTACAAACCTTGCCTTATATTTCTCAATACTACCATCCGCAGCATGCTTGATTTTGTATAACCATTAGATGGTACCACAAATATTTTGTTTGGTCTCGGAACTATGTCCCAAACATCATTTTTCATAATTGATTGATATTCTTCAATCATGGCATCTTGCCACACTTTCTTCTCACCGGCTTCTTCATTGCTGGAAGGTTCTGCATAAATGATGTTAGACACAAGTGCAACATAGTTGGAATATAATCGAGGTCTTTACTTTCTCTGAAAGTCTTATTTGGGGCACCATACGTTTCTACATCTTGAGTGAGTTCACGGGCCCAACCTGGTTTTCTCTGATATGTAATAACTTCTGTGGGTGAATCATCAGGTTTCTGAGGCTCCATCATATCATGATTCGCAGGTACATGCTCTTCTTCTTCTATATCTGGTACTTTAGAAGCTGTAGGTTCCTCATCATGTACCTCATCTACATGATTTCTTTTTGCTTTGTAGAAAGATGCATCTCCATCAAAGATAACATCTCTGTTGATCTCAATCTTTTTGTATCCAGGGACATATACTCTATATGCTTTTGATGCTTTGCTGTATCCGACAAATATACCCTTCTTATTTGGAGGATCCAACTTTGTCCTTTTGTCCTTGGGAATATGAATATACACTGGACAACCAAATATCCTTAGATGACTAACCTCTGTAAGTTTTCCAAAAAACACTTCTTCTGGAGTTTTATTTTCAAGAACTTTATGAGGACTTATGTTCTATACATATACAACAGTCCTTGTTGCTTTTGCCCAAAGGTACATTGATAAGTCCTGATCATGAATCATAGCTTTAACTGCTTCCATAACTGATCAATTCTTTCTCTCTGCAAGACCATTTTGCTAAGGATTGTATGGAGTAGAAAGCTCCCTCTTAATCCGAACTTCTCTACAAAATTCCTTGAATTCACCAGATCTTAAAACCTTTATTTTTCTCTCAGAAAGATTTTCAACCAGAGCTTTAAATTCCTTAAACTTACTAAAGACTTCATCTTTATTCTTTAAGAAATAAATCCAAGTTTTTGCGAGAAAAGTCATCAATAAAAGAAACATAGTAACATACCCGCTGAGTGAAGTGGCTGACATAGGTCCACACACATCTGAATGAGTTAGATCCGGAACTCCTTTTGCTTTACTATCACTGCTTGGAAAAGGCTTTTTCACGTTCTTTCCTTGTGCACATCCTTTGCACACACCATCGTGGAACACTTGAATTTTTGGAAGGCCTTTCACCATCTTGCTAACAACTGGCAAGGCTTTATAGTGAATATGAGCGAAGCTTCTATGCCACAGTTTAGTTGGGTTTATAGTACTGTGTACTAAGGCTTGATCTTCCTTTCCTTTTAACTTGTATAACCCATCTTCATGTATACCAATTATAACAACATCATAAATATTCTTTCCTCTCGACGACATAAGAACTTGGCTATCGACAAAAGCTACTCGAAATCCTTTCTCTTCCAATCCTGAAATATATAGGAGGTTCTTTTGCAGACCTAGTACATATAAAACATTTTCCATTTTCAATTGTTTTCCTGAATTTAAGATGTAAAAAGCAATCCCTCTTCCCTTGATAGGATAGGAAGAGTTATCGCCCAGTCTCACCTGATGAGAAGAATCTTTCTTAGTCAGATTTGAAAGATAGTCTTTAAAACTAGTCATGTGCTTGGAGGCACCATTATGCACAAGCCATGTTTCATCATCATAATTTACTGAATTAGTAAGATCTGCCACCAAAACATACTCTTCATCTGAATCTTCTTTTCTTTCTCTCTTGAAAACAAGTTCATCATCTTCAACAATATGAGCATGATGTCTTTTGTTTTTCCTCCTTTCTTTGACCTCTTTTATGAGAGGACAATCTCTGGCAAGATGTTCCATCTTTTCACAATAGAAACATTTGAGTTTAGAATAGTCTCTCTTACCTCTCTCAAATTTCTGAAACTTCTTCTGTGGAGGATGATTTTCCTTCTTTTTCTTTCCTTTCCTGAAATACATTGCAAGAGCTTGATCTTCATCATCACTTAGCTTTTCTTCTCTTGCTCCTAGTCTTGCTTCTTCTTGGACACAATCTTCCCACAGCCTGTTAAACTTTGTTAACTTACTTCTTGAACAGATTCATCTTATGAAAGAATCCCATGACTTCGGAAGTCCATTCAGAGTAGTCATTACTAACTCAACTTCTTCAACTGAGTCACCGATAGCTATAATTTGTTCATTAATTTGAGAAATTCTCGTAAAGAAGGCATGGATAGATTCAGACTTCTGCATCTTTACATTTTTTAGTTGAGTCCTCAAAGCTATCTTCCTGTTTATGTTCCTTCCTTCATATAGACGAGATAGAGCATCAAACATCTCTTTGGGAGTCTTCAAGGATGATACATGGGGAATAAGATGGTCTTTTATAGAATCTGCAATTATTCTCTTTGCCCTTATTAGATTCTTCTTGTACTTACCTTTAGCTTCTTCTTCCTCAGGTTCTGCAGCCTCTTCCATAACATAATCTGATAAGTCATTTTCTTCCAGAACAAGGGATATTTTGTACTTCCATGCTCTGAAGTTATCAGGTCCCTCAAGTTTCTCATCAAGCTTAGTGCTTGACATCATCTTGTCCTTGTTTTTGATTTCCTTCAAAAAACTGAAATACTGTAGTCTCCTTCACAAATCTAATAACTCTCTGTGGAAATGGCTTATTTTAGGGAAGCTCTGATACCATGTTGAAAAACTGATGCATCTAGGTAAATTTAAAAAAATTTACAGCATACAACCAACATACCAATACATCTGCATATATGAGGATCACTGAAAGTGAGACAATCACATAGAGAAAACAAGTATACCCTGGGAAACCCTCTTGGGGTAGAAAACCCAACGAAAACTTCTCTTTAGATTCTTCAACAAGGTAAAATACCAGTACAAGACTTTAGAGTAACTAGCTAGGACTTAGAGGGTTGAAACAATACCTCTGTTTCAGCACTTACAAACTTCACAAATAGCTGAACTAACACTTACAGTAACAACTTGAAAAAATCACCAAAAGATAATTGACTTTCCCTCTTGCTGTAGCAGACTTATGGCAGCTTTAATACATTATTTGTAGCAGCCTTATATTAGCAAGGAACAACAGAAGACTTCAACAAGAATAGAGTGCTTGTATCAGCAATATACTTCAACAACTAGCTGCCATATACCAGCAGAAGACTCCAACAACTAGCAGCCATATACCAGTAGAAGATTCGAGTAGATATGAGTCATATACCAACAAAATACTTCAGCAAATAGATGCCTTGCCTTAGCAGAAGAATCCAACAAAACAAAGATATCCAAATGTTAAGTGAATGCCCCTTTTTATAGGTTGGTTTGACTGCCCTAAGCAACCCCCTAAGAATGTATGAAAGCTGTATAACAACTATCATACCGGCCCTACTTTGGATGCCAAGAGTCACCTCCTAATGTTCCAAAGAGCCACCTCCTAAAGCTCCCAAGAGCCACTTCCTAATGCTCCCAAAGGTCACTTCTTGTTTCTCCTGTAGAGGCTGCCCTAAACTGTTGTCTTAGGATTTTATAACAATTGTCATACCACCACCCTAAGCAACCCCTCTAAGCTGGCCACTCCAACCGCCCTAAGCAACCCTCTTAAGCAACCTCCCTAAGCTAGCCACTACAACCGCCCTAAGCAACCCTCTTAGAGGTGCTATGAGGTTGACACATGGCATATGGTTGTCTTGGCATGAGGTTGACACTTGTCATGTGTTTGATGCTTGACATAAAGTTAACACTATATCAAAAATTTATTTACATGGTTAGTTACAATAGGGAAAATAACTTCCAAAGCTATATAATTCAACATCAACAACTTCTGACGCCATTTGGCTTCACAATTGGTGGAACATGCTGCAATGTACTCCGCTTCTGCTGTGTTGAGTGCAATACTGGATTGCTTCATGCTTTTCCATGAAGTCATGGCTGACCCCAAATTGAAACAACATCCTAAAGTGTTCTTTTTGTTTGAAGCACTTCCATCCCAATCTGAATCAGTATAACCATACAATCTGAAGTCATGATGTCCAGTATAACATAGACCATAATCCAATGTACCCTTAAGGTATCTCATCACATGCTTTGCAACTACAAGGTAAACACGTCTGGGCTCAACCAAAGATTGACTCAAGGTGTTCACATCAAAGCATATATCTGGCCTGGTATTCGTCAGATACATCAACGATCCAATAATCTGTCTGTATAGAGTAGCATCAACCAACTCTGACGAAGTGTCAACCTGGGGCTTCAAATTCATTTCCATGTGTGTGTTCATGGCTTTACATTCCAACATGTCAAATCTCTTCAGTATTTCAATTGCATACTTCCCTTGGTTAAGGAAGATCTTCTCTGGGCTCTGTCAAACTTCAAGACCCAAGAAATAATGCATCGGGCCTAGGTCTTTCATCTCAAACTCTGCAGTGAGTTTCTTTTTGCAATCTTTGATGAGCTTTTCTTCTCTTGTCAACAATAAATCAACCACTTATAGTAGCAATATAACTGGCTCATCATTCATAACCTTGAAGTAAAGGTTAGGATCAACTTTACTCTTGGTAAAGCCCAAGCTTGTCAGGAAACTATCAATTCTGCCATACCAAGTTCTTGGAGCGTGCTTCAACTTGCAGACATGAGTCTTCTTGTCCTGTACTTTGAAACCAAATTTTCACATCACATTGTACTAACCTGATACACTTTCTTAGATGCAACTTAATCTGCAGAATCATGTGCTAGCTCTATGTGCTTTCTGCAAAGAACTATCTGTCTCACTGCCTGAGAGTATGTCCTCTACTCTATCTACAACTGTTCTTTCTGGAACCAAGACTCTGCACCTGCAACTGCTATTTCTGAAGCTGAGAATGACTTTCTCTATTCCCATAGTAGCTGTTGAACTCTAAGAGTAGCTCTATTTTATCATGGCAACAGTTTCATTTGAGAGTGGCTCAATAACTGATATTGAAAGTAGCTTTTCTTCTTTCATAGAGGTAACTCATTCTCAAAAACAGGGACTGCTCCCGCTGAATCTCATACTCTATTGAAATCATGGTTGATCTGGTTGTCTTCACGAATACTGGAACTATTTCTTCGATTACTGGAGCAAGTGTCTCGTCATAGTCTTCTCCCTCTTGCTGGGAGAATCCTTTGGATACAAATCCTGCTTTGTACATCTTTATATTGTTATCTGTAACATGCTTGATTTGTTAGATCAATCCTGGAAGTCACCAGTTGACTTACCTTCTAGTCTCAAGGCAAAATCCATATCCCAGTCCTTTTGACTGACTTCCTTCTCTGTCACTGAAGCAAGGGAATCTTTCTAGGAGATTTCACATCTCCTAAAAGTCTCTGAAGCTATGATCTAGTCTTCACAACTCATCGCATTTGTCTGCTAGTCCTGGAAGATGTCTCCTTTTCCCATTTGATCCTTTCTGAGATCAAGCTTACTCTGAGTCTTGATTTCTTTGAGTCTACAAAAACTTCATAGTCTCTGCAGGATATACTTGGTGTTGAATACCAATTCTTAATATGAAAAGCTGAGTCAACCTTCAAATGAATTCTGCTTCCTGTCAAGGTGGGTTCATTATCCATTGACCAAGTCTACTGTGAGTTTCCATATGAGATGTTCTGTTTTTAGCAAAAGTAGCTTCTTCTTCTTCTTCTTCAGTATATGGATATATACGGTCATATATACAACTTGGATAGTCTGCTCCATTTCTCATCTAATATGTTTCCTCTTGCAACCGTCACTATAGCTTCCTCAGGGTTATTACTTGTGACCTGCTCAGAACAAGAACAACAAGGGAGAAACAACAGACAAGAATGATACTCTTTATAATAATAATAAAACAATAGCAAGAACAATTGTCACAATAGCTCCTTTAGAGCTATCACTTGTGACTTGCCTGAAACAAGGGTCAAAAGTAAGAAATACAATAATAAGAAATGAGAGCAACACTCTTCTAGTGTTGTGATCAATCATTCCTCCATGGTAACCTGGAACTTGGAGTCTTGTCCTCAAGAATGAGTGTGTTTCTTTTTTTCTGAGTCTCCTTCACTCAAGATGACAAGTACTTTCTTCAACCTGTCCTCTGTATTAAGACAATATGCTATCTTGATAGAAATCCGAGTTAGGGAATAAACTCTATAATCTCAACTTGAATCAATCTAATATTTTGACATTACTTTTGACCAATGGTTAGTATGATAACTTCAATAGATCAAAATGCAACCTAGATATTCATAAGATTATAATAATTCCATAACAAGTAGAGGCATATCAAAGTAATCAAACCTGGGGTGCATAGTTCCTCAGAATGTGTTGTATCTCAGATCTCTCTGGATCTACGATTGTTGTTTAGACAACCGATCCTTTCTCCTACAAATATCCTTTAAAATAATGATATAGTTTAAACATATGTAAGTACATACCTCTGACAGTATTGGCAGGTAGTGGCACCATCCGACAACATCAACAATAAATAACAAACCTTTAAAACTTCAAAGGTGCTTCAACTTGTAATTTAATGTTAACCAGATATTTGTTAGGGTAAGGTGCACTAGGACAACAAAAGTCAGTCCCAACACTTCACAAAAACTTTCACTGCAACTGGCATGAAGGAACTAACACTGCAACTGATACTTAGGGTTTTATGAGGAAACCCTATTTTCTCAAACTTCAATTTTCGGAATTCTGATCCAGGGACTAGATGTGCCCTCCTAGGGCGAGTTCCTAGGGGTGGTTACTTTCTCCAACGTCCTCCTCAAACAAGAAAAATGTCACACTTAGGGTTTATGCAAAAACCCTAATTTTGTAGCAGCTGCAATACTGAAAACTAGATTTTGGAGAAGGTGCGTTGAGGTGAGTTTGTTGGAATTGTGTGTTTCAGAAAATTCCGAGTTTTACCCCTTGAAACTTGACCTGCGCAATTCTGGACTAGTACTTCTGTTACATGTTCTGGTTTTCTGGTACCAGTCAAAACTAGGGTTTGACTTTCCGGAGAATCTGGCCATTGAAAAAGTTTGCTCAAGTTGCCAAAAGATGCACTAGGGCAGGGCGCACTTCCCAAGATAGTTTTTGGTCAAAAAATTCATGTTCGGTAAAAAGCCCTAATTTTCTTGTACGTCAATAGTGATGTCTAGATACCCAATGAAAGATGCTCTATTCAGTCAAGCTCTAATACCATGTTAAGTTTTTATTGTTGTTATTAGGTTATTTCCAAATTACATGAGCATTCAATGCATTTCCAAAACAACAACATAAAGAGGATCACTGAAAGAAACACAATCACAAGGTAAGCAACATTTTATCCTGGGACACCCTCATGGGGGAGAAAACCCAACAAAAACTTCCTCAATAATAGATTGCCAATACAATGCCAAGACTAAGACCAAAACACCAAAGATAGACCAAGACTGAGCATACACCTCTCTTCTCCTTCCTCCTGCAACTACAACTGCCTTCAAGAGATGCGTACTAGATGAGTGAGTGTGAGTGTATTCAAAAGAGGCACCATCCTCAGAGATAAATACTAGTTGAGGAGGTGCTAGGGTTGTGTCTCTTGACTTGGTGGGGCCGACTTCTCCTAGAAGTGGTTAAAACCACTTTATAATTACTAGGGGCCGACTTTACAAATACCACTATACAATTGCAGTTTGACCAATCCACAAAAGGGGATTTGATCTTATACAAGACCCGAGTTGATCAATCCGCAAAAGGGGATTTGATCTATCAAATGTAATTAGAATATTCTTCGAAGTTTCAATATTTCAACATACCTGCTCAAAATTCACACGTGTGACTGTTCTTTTCTGGTCACACGTGTTACTGTATGGACCTGTCTGTACCACAGGTGTGACTGTACGGACTTGTTGTACTCAGAAGTGCGGCCCTGTAGAGACTGCTGTACGGTCTGTCCCACACGTGTGGCCTTTTCTCTCCTCCTATACAGCTGTCTCCCTCCTCCTCTCAAATGTGTGGCTTCCCTTGGCTGGAAAAACAAAAGTTTTCCTTGGCTGAGATAGAAACAAAATTTCTAAGAACCCTAGCCCAGATTTGCCCAAAATTGCAGAATTTCCCTCGCTGAAACACTCTCACTTATGCTAACTCCATAATGTCACAATGAGATTTGACACAATCTCTAAACTGAACATTTAATTAGAATATTTTATTCCTATTTGTGGGTGTGACACCCCAACACAAGCCCACAACGCCCATCACCAAGCCCATGAATCCCTAGCTTCATCCCAATGGCATTTTCACCGAAACAAAAGAGTAATCTGGTGCCAACAAAGAGTCCCATATGCCCAATACCATGGCCCCTAGTGGGAATACCTTCCGAAGCTACAAAAGCATCAACAAGGAGGACCCATAGAACCTTTGAATAATTACATAAGATGTATATCATAACCTAAATTTTATATTCCTATATTTATATATGTTATTTATATTCAAACCAATGATTAAGGAGTATTTTTTTGAATATTTTTCTCGCTGCTAGGAAAAGTCTTTGTCATGCATCTCTCCCTTCATTGAAGATTCATAAGACAGATCTCTATCATATGCATCACATTCTAAAGGTTAGGTTGTATGCCAAATCCTGTTTGTAAAGAATCTGTAGTTGAAGGTTATTCTTTTTATGCTAAGAAATGCTATAATCAAATTAGAAAGTTACTAGACGTAATTTTTGAGAGCCTTTCTCAATTATCTTTGGTAAAACCTAATTGAGCAATTCACATGTTCGTTTTTTAATTTTACAAGTGTGTTAATACTGTTCTAAGTTATGTGACATTTAATTTGCTTTAATAACTATTGGCATATGCATGAGGTGAGTTGTTAATTGTACTAGTAAAGAACATATACTTGATTATCAGTTCATGTTTTCAAGATGGATTTTCTTTATAACTAATTCTTTCTTGATCTAATAATTAGGGCGAAGCTCAATTGAAGAGGATTTACAGTCAAGCTCTGCTTCTAACAAACCAGTAGATGGGTTCTCAACTGTGTTTGATGGCACAAGCGATGCTGTTAATGTAGCTATTAATAAAATATGCGATTTTACAGGTAACTGAGCTAATTATCTGTATCTGTGTGCATTAATTGATGGTATAGAAACTTTCATGGAATTACTTTTCGTGTTAAAACAATACCAGAATTACTATGTCTGTGCATAGTCTTTCTACTTATCACTTAACTAGGCTTGCTGTGTTGAGCAGTCCTTCAAGGGATTGCAAACAAATCCTCATCGACATGCAGCGAATCTATAGCCTGGTTGCTAAACTTAAGTTCTCATGTCAAGTACTTGTCATCTGTGATGGACATTCCTGAAGATTCTTTGCATGGGTTCAACCCAAGACAACTGAAATAGAACCTGAAGCTTACATAAACAATAATATTACTACAGTTGGAACCTCAAATAGAAGTGCAATCCAATCCTTATCAACTAGACCTGTAGCTACGTTGGGATAGTTTTTGTCCACTTGGACATTTGTAGTTGCAGTATGTTACCAATCTATTGTAATGAAAATAACTCAGTGAGTAAATAATATCCTTCACAAAATAAATTGTTGATGGTTTTGTATATGCTAATCTGCATTGATGATCTTGCTCTGGAGAATGTCAACATTGAAAGGGAAATAAAAATAAAAAGTGAGATTATATTAATTTCCTTTCATGACCAATAACATTGAATGAGGCTGAATGACAAACACCATTTGAGATACAACCCTTGAGGTGTGCCTATTGCATCTCCAAGAGAAATATGTCTATGCTAACCATAATTGAAAACAATATAATAAAAGGGAATAAAAGAGAAAGCAAAACAAAAAGAAACAATAATTTCCATGTATGACCAATAGGTCATTGGCACTCGAAAGTACAACTAGCCATAGTAGCAATGCGAGAATACCAATGGCATCTCCTAGAAATAAAGCAAACTAAATAGAGCGATGGAAGGTATAAAGTGGTAAACCCTAGACAAAAAAGTGGTAAAGCCTTCAAAAAATGTTTGAGCTTGGTTGTCCTTCCCTGAAGTTTATAATCAAACTAGGAAAGATTCACCTGCTGAGAGATGGTCTCAAATTCAGCCTTGGTCTCCTTGTGTCGCAAACGACAACCAACAACTATTGGTTGACCAATTCCACACATAAACACAATGGTTTGACTAATGGCTTCATTCCACCACTTGATGTGTCCATCTCTCATGCTCTGTAGTGTCATGTCTTGCATCTTCCTTCTTCAAGCCACATCATCTCTCTTTTGGAACCATCAAGCCCACAATCCCTAGCCTCTCTCATGACGTCAAGACGTGGAAGGTGACGTCTCGGGCCTCCAAAGGCCAACGTCCAAGCGGAAGGGGCTATCATGTCATCACCTAGTGGTGTCCAAGTGCCTCCAAAGGCAACACCCATCATCTCAAGTGTGCGATGGCTTCAGTGTCCTCTGCCCATCTTGTGGGGCATAGTGTCCATCCTTGGGGCTCTCAACCCTCCATGAAGGTCAAAATGGCACAATCCTTCATGGAAAAGCTTACACTTGGCAAGGTCTTAAAAAGACAAACAAGTGTTTGACCCTAAGTCAAGGAGTGTTTCCCAGGGGAACCCATCTCTAAGTCATGTGGAGAAGATTATATGGATGGGGAAAAGACTTTTGGGCATAGGGTTCGTGACATACAAGGGATCGTAGTGTCTCAGTTATGGGTGCCTTTGTAGAGGGTGTGTTGCACGTTCGTTTTCAATGCATCCTTTTTCCAAGCCCATTTATTGCCATTAATTAATTAAGATCCAAACATTGGGTACTCCCTATGGGTTAATCAATTAGCTTGGGGGGCAGTACCACAACGTCAATTGAAGGGAGAGGTACACAGAGTGCCATGGGGGTATAGTCTAGCTTGTAATTGTTGGATTACTGNNGAAATTTCATCCTTTTTAACCATAAAGTGCAAGTGTTATATCAATGTAGCATTATCATCTAATAGTTTTAGAGTAAATAAACAATGAACAAATGAACAATCATACACATACACAGTACACCTGTGTTTTTATGTGGAAACCCAAAGCGGGAGAAAACCACATAATGTTTTTTCTTATATGTATTTAAGAATTACATTCATTGGAAGCACCAACTTCCTTTGTTTTCCAGCTGCAACTGGAAGGAGGCTCCAATCCCCTAGTTTCTCAGGCTACAACCTGAGGGAAGCTCCAACTCCCCAATTCTCTGACTACAACTAGAAGGAGGCTACAACCCCCTATGTTCTCCGGCTACAACCGGAAGGTGGCTACAACCACTTGTCCTTGCCCAGTTGAACCACCCTGACGTAGAAGTAGAATGATGGAACCACTGTCACACTATCACTGTGAGATATAGTGCTGTAAACCTGTACCAATCAACCTGCACCGAACAACCTGTACCAAGCAACCTGTAATCAACCTGTACCATAAACAAGTGCATCAACCATGCACCAACCTGTACCTCAACCTGTACCATCAACGAGTGCATCAACCATGCACCAAATATGTACCAATCATGCATCAAATACACATAAACTATGACTCATCAAGATGTACCAACATTATCAACTATACACTTCATGTATGTGCCAACTCATTAACTACTTGTCTCAACCATGTACCTCAACCAAAAGCCCTAATCAATTTCATCATCCAAATCTGATTTGTAACTTTGTAATAGACATGGTCTATATGATCACATACCTGCAAACCTTCCTTAACTTTAACAATAAGAGACTAGCATTTTCATCAAACTTTACTTTAGTCTCACATGACTAATTTTGGATTAGTCAACAATCCTAACTTGAAATAATCATAACTATGTACCTGTAATGAATAAAGATCTGAAAATAGTACACAATGTTCTTTATTCTCTTTTATGCAATTCTTCCAGGTTTCACTACTTGGAACCTCTCAGAAAAGGAGTTATAGCAAAAATGACATACCTTGTTGAATTCTGGCTTATTCTAGAGAGCGAATTTGTAGATCGTGCCTCACACAGAATATTTGTTGTATGGATCTGAAAATGGTACAGAAAATACGACAAACTGTACTCTAACCAATACATTTGGTCTTACTGAATTTGGATCTGTTATGAAGAAGTTATGATGTTTTTACCCGAAACACCTTTTTTAGACTAATTTCAGGACTAGCCACAAACCCTATTTTCCACAGAGTGTAACTCCAAAAATACAATGACCCACAAGATGAAATTTTTATCACAACTACTTGGATATGTTTCCTCAATGACCTCCAGATTTCACGGTGTGAATCATTTTAGAAAAAAAGTTATTGCGAAAATGGTGAGATGAACTGTAAATAACATACCTTAGAAAACATCATCAAAAGAATTTATCCTCCCTTGAATTTCGGCCTTCGTTACTTCACCTTCCCTCCGAAATTCGCCTTAGATATCCTTTGGTTACCTCAATCACTTGTAGATATTCAACATGCTCAAGTGTGATTAAATGAGAGACCCTTGTCTCTTATTTATACTTTTATGTAGCTTCCTCAAGGGGTTACCTTCTAACCATCTTAAACCACTTTTCTTATTTTAGGGCTAACTCACTTCTAACCACTTGTCCACTTAGTAATTTCTCCATTTACTTTATTATTTAAGTAATTTCTTTTGTATCCACTTTGACTAATAGTACACTCATCACTTCCTCAAGGGGTTACCTTCTAACCATCTTAAACCACTTTCCTTATTTTAGGGCTAACCCACTTCTAACCACTTGTCCACTTAGTAATTTCTCCATTAACTTTATTATTTAAATAATTTCTTTTGTATCCACTTTGACTTATAATACACTCATCATGTCACTTTATTATTTAAATAATTTCTTCTTTGCAACCACTTCAACTACTTTGACCTTTTGGGGCTTCTAGATGACTCGAGGGTTCTCCAACTTCACATGGCCAAAACTCTCTAATTGTGAGGAGTTATGTGATGTTCCACATACCACTGGAAATGGCATGACATGTACTATCCATCTATAATAGTCTTACCTTCAAATATATTGAAACTCATACCATTATACATCAAACAAACTTGGGTCTATTACCCAAATCTTTGTGCTACCAGACTTTCTTCAAGGGTTGACATCAATGACAACCAACCCAAATAATCAACAATAATGCACTTGTGTAGATCCCTGAACAAGTGGGACATTTATATGTATGTGTTTTCTTTTGCAGGTCTTTGATATTTTAGGAGAAACATTTCATTGTTCTCAAGACCTCTTTGGGCGAGCATCTGGAAGGTACATGATTTGGTTTTTAACTTTTGCCAGCCACATTCCCTTTGGGCTTTCAACACCTTCTTTTCATGAAATGAGGGACAATCCCTTCTTGGGTCAGTACACTCGAAAATCCCAAAAGATAAGGAGACGAACAAGGGGTGAAGTTATGAAAAGTGATAAGTATGGTCGGGAATGGTATGATGACCTGTCAAGGAGACCTCCCAGTAGCAAACCTATCCCTAAGGGTGACCACTTACTAGGGGGCAATGTCAACCACCAAGGTGATGTTGATAATTACAGCTTCGTGAGACATCCTCCAAGACACTTTCTCCTTTGAGACTGAGTGAGTCGACCTGTGAGAGAGCCCATGAGTTGGGTGTGTCGTTCCTCTCTGGATTGAGATGAGACGATGTGTGCCCCTGTTTGGGGTGAGGATGCCCATGAGATGGGTGTGCCGTTCCTCTATGGATTGAGATGAAACGATGTGTACCCTTGTGTGGGGTGAAGGTGCCCATGTGATGGGTGTGCGTCATACTCTGGACTGAGTTGTTATGACATGTGGTCTCCTGCCTTGTGGAGTCAGTTGAGTCAGGCTTGAGATGGTACTCTAGATGATTCTCCTGTGGACTCAGTGAGATAGAGATCTATTTAGTAGGACATCTCTGTGGCTGAGCACACATGGACGTGCCCCTAGTGGTTGAGCACTAGTGGATGTGTGAGATCCCTTGCTATATTGTCTGAGAGTAAGATTTAGCTGTAACCCTAATTGTGATGTAAAGGGTACAGGTTGGCTACACTATATGTGAAAGATAATTAATGTTTATTGTAATAATTGATTATTTTCTGAGTTATTGAGGTCGGCCTTGTTGTGCTAATAGACACCACTTTTGGTCTATCCATTGTAGTATAAGTAAAGGTGAGTTCCCCATTGAGGAAACACACAAGTCACTTGTCATTTGGAAATTTCAACAAGTACATCTTCTAGGTTTGAAGTGCGCACCTCTAATCGGCGCAAGTTTCAAGGTAGTAGAGCACCCTCTTGTGTGCATTAGGGTTTCATGGTTGGAGGATCTTCTCTTGAGAATATAGCAAAGGATTGCTGGGGTTTTCTCCCTTGTTGAGAAGGGTATTCCTAGAATATTTTTTGTGTTCTTGTGCATGGTATTTCTTCGTGTGATCTTGGTTATTGCAACACTTGTAAATTGTGTAGCTGCATTTGTTCATGGTTCAAGTAAATGTTAAAATGAAATAAACCTCATGCTTGAGCCTAGATAGTGAAAATTCAACATGGTTTCAGAGCATAGGTCTTGAAGAACCCATTGCACAAGCATTAAAGCCAGCCGTCCTCCTTTTTGCAATTTCGTATGTCCCTCTAGGGTTTTTTGCAATTCCGTAYGACCCCCCTTCTTTTTCAGTTTCAACACCTTATACTTGGACGTTGGTGCTAAAATTGGCTTAGGAGAGTACGACCTCCTTCAACGCACCTCTAGAGACTCTCAAAGTGAAATACCGAGAATTTTGGATATTTGGCCCTAGGGTTTTTGTAATGTTCCTTTCCAAATAGGAGCTCCAGAGAGGAGGCTTAATGGTCTAAACCGCCCCGTTAAACTATAGCCAGGGCCAAAGAGGGGTAAACATGGTTACTAGAGGTCACTCCAGTCACAAGTGTTATATTCGGAAAGTGACATTGAGCTAAAAAGGGTTAAAAGCGCTTTTAGGTCATTATGAGCTAAAAATAGAAGTCAATAGTGAATTAGGTTTTAGCAATGATTTAGGGATTTGGAAGTCAATAGTGAATTAGGGTTTCAGCATGATTTAGGGTTTTGGAAAGCTATAAAGGAAGGGTTAGCGACCTAATTCATCATTATGTCACTTCCAACGGGCATCAGGAAAGAAGGCACAGGTCTGATTTCCCCCCTTTTCCTCCTAGCTCAGAGGAAGAGGAAGAGGCACACAGAGAAGCAGAGAGAAGGGTAGAGCGTGAGGCTGAGCGCAAGGCAGAGAGGATGCTGGGAGATAGATATGAGTGACCAGAGGGCAGTGGCAAGGCTCCCGTAGATCCAGAGGCAACTTTCATGTAGGTTATCAACGATATGTAAGCTAGTCAACGGACCATGTCTCAGTCCTTGGCATAGGTGGTTGATAGATTCGCTAGAGTGGGCACCCCAGATACACAAGTCCCGCATGCAACACAGGGGAACTCGGGAGCAGGCAGTAGACCCCAGTCATCCTCTCGCACATACACCTCTGCGAGTAGGATTCCCAGACCCTTGTTTCCCAGTTTCCAGAGGGCACCCCCATTAGCAGCACCGCCACCGATAGCACAGAGGCCACCCAATCATGCCGACGACATTGCAGAGTATAGGAGGGAGTACGCAGCATTGGGTCGTGACTTCCATCAGGACATGACCTTAGTCGAGTACTGTGGACTCAGACTCAGGAACCGCCCCAGAGAGCCGCAGAGGGGAGGACCACAACAACAGCTGGGGCATAACCTCGATTTCATCCGAAAAGTTGGGAAACTCACCATCCCTTCTTTTGATGGATCGTCCAAATACACTGCCAGAGCTTGGGTACAGAAGCTAGACACATATTACAAGCTTAACCAGATGACTGAGACAGAGGCCATTAGTTTCGCGACCTTACACTTGGAGGGTGAGGCACACGAGTGGTGGTATCATGGATTGGTGACATTGGGTCACAGTCGCATCACATCCTATAGGGAGTTTACAGATAGGCTCATGGACAGGTTTGACAAGAAGGATCCTGAGATACACTTCAGGGATCTAGCCTAGTTGAGACAAACTGGCACAGCAGAGGCGTTCATCACAGAGTTTCAGCGGGTAGCTGTGGCAGTGACAGATATATCAGAACCCAGGTTGATCATGCTATTCACAGAAGGACTCACAGAGCCTTTGAGAGGATGGGTGAAGGCATACATGCCTCCCACTTTGCAGGATGCCATCCTTCGCACTCGAGATCTGGCAGACTCAGTGCCAAAGACTAAAACTTTCTCCAAACCATTTGTGCCCTAGAGGGATCGAGACAGGAAGCCATTCCAGAGAGAATGGAAGGGCAAGGAGAAGTTGGATGATGAGACTAGGCGAGAGCTTATG
>JASDQU010102891.1:566211-584848 GCA_032191745.1 Picea mariana | reverse complement strand
AGAGGGATCGAGACAGGAAGCCATTCCAGAGAGAATGGAAGGGCAAGGAGAAGTTGGATGATGAGACTAGGCGAGAGCTTATGAGGAAGAAGCTTTGCTTCAGTTGCAGAGATCCTTGGGTCCCAGGCCACAGGTGCATGGGCAAGGGAGAGATTCATTATATTGAGGTAGCAACAGACAGCGTGGATAGTGAGGAGGAGGAGAAGGACAGTGGATCCACTAGTTCAGAGGAGGAGTCAACGCCAGCAAAGGAGCAACTTCCCCGTAGACCACCGACACCGGCAGGAGCCCAACCTCTAGTAGTCCCACAACTGCCAGAGCAGGCTAATAGGAGGAAACCAGTAGAGGGAGGAGTCATAGCGACCCTTTCTGGTGTTCCCAGGTATGATACCCTCTGTATCAGAGGGATTATTCAGGGGTAACAGGCAATCGCCCTGATAGATGGTGGGGCCACCCACAACTTCATCGACGCTTCACTAGTATTGAGACGGGCACTTCAGACAGAGGAGTTTGAGGGGTTTGATGTTGCGGTAGCAGATGGCCACATAGTGGAGTGTCTAGACAGAGTTCCAAACTTAGAGATGAAATTAGGCAACTACACAGTGAGAGACACATTTTATGTGGTTGACCTATCAGACACAGATGTGGTGTTAGGAGTTTAGTGGATGATTACCTTGGGAAAAATCACTACCAACTACCAAACCTTGGAAATGGGATTCAGAGATCAGGATGGAAAGAAGGTTGTTCTAAGAGGTATGTCGATAGAAGCACCGAGGACAGTTTCAGCCAAGAGGATGGAGAGGATATTCAGACATGGGGAGCTAGCATATGTCGCAAAATGCTTGATCACTACTTAGAAGGATTCAGAAGGTTGACAACAATACCACACAGACATCAAGAATTTATTGGGACGACATCGGCAGGTCTTTGAGGCAATTCCACCAGGGAGACCACCTGACAGGGGGTTTGAGCACACCATTGAGCTGGAGGAGGGGGCCAAACCTATGATCACCCCCCCCTATCGTCATCCTAGGAGGTTCAAGGATGAGATAGAGAAGGCAATCAAGGAATTGTTGGCAATGGGACACATCAGACCGACCAACAACCCATTTGCTTCTTCAGTTGTCTTAGTTCTGAAGAAGGATGGCACCATGAGGATGTGCATTGATTACCGAGCCTTGAACAAGAAAACCATCAAGAACCGGTACCCTATCCCACGCATTGACGAGTTGATGGATGAACTGCATGGGACAGTTTTCTTCTCAAAAATTGATCTACGGTTTGGATATCATCAGATCAACATCTGAGAGCAGGACATAGAGAAGACGACATTTCGATGTCATTTTGGACACTTCGAGTTCCTAGTTATGCCATTTGGGCTAACCAATGCACCCGCTACATTCCAGTCTTGCATGAACCATATATTCAGGGATTAGTTAAGGAAATCAGTCTTGGTTTTCTTCGACGACATCTTGATCTATAGCCTGTCATGGCAAGAGCATATGAGGCACCTGGATGAGGTATTGAGCATCATGGAGGCACAGTCATTATATTCCAAAGAGTCCAAGTGCAAGTTCGGTATGACAGAGCTGCTTTACTTAGGCCACATCATCAGTGCACAGGGGGTACAAGTGCACCAAGAGAAGATTAGGGCCATTCTGGATTGGCCGACGCCCAAGAATGTGGCAGAATTGAGGAGCTTCTTCGGGCTGTGCAGCTATTACAGGCGGTTTGTCCGAGGTTTTTCTCAGCTTGGAGCACCGCTGACAGATCTTACCAAGCATGGGGCCTTCATATGGACCGAGAAATCACAGGAAGCCTTTGATCACATGAAGGAAGTCATGGGCACTTGTCCAGTGTTGGCACTACCAGAGTTCACCTTACCGTTTGTACTAGAGTGTGACGCATCCGACGAAGGGATCGGTGCAGTTTTGATGCAGGGAGGACACCCCATTGTATTCAAGAGCCGGAAGCTTAGTCAACCTGAGAGGTTGTACTCCATTTATGAGAAGGAAATGTTGGCAATCATGCATGCCTTGACCAAGTTCAAACAATATTTGGTGGGCAACAAATTCGTGGTCAAGACCGATCACAATAGTTTAAAGTATTTGCTTGAGCAGAAGGACCTCTATGAGCGT
Source organism: Picea mariana (assembly GCA_032191745.1). Lineage (NCBI taxonomy): Eukaryota > Viridiplantae > Streptophyta > Pinopsida > Pinales > Pinaceae > Picea > Picea mariana. The sequence goes on along the minus strand of JASDQU010102891.1, from coordinate 582,710 downwards.
GAACAAAAATGGGTGACGAAGGTACAGGCATTCGACTTTGACATAGAGTATGTCAAGGGGAAGAAGAACATTGTGGCCGATGCACTATCGAGGAGACCTGCTTCATGTTCTTTGATGGAGATTTCAGCAGATTGGAAATCCCACTTGTTAGTGAAATATTCCAAGAACAAGTTCGCTTGTGAGGTGATGGATGGGCAGATACAGGATGATCGGTATAGGGTCATTGACGATGTCATATTTTACAAGGATAGAGTCTACTTGGTGCCAGATTCAGGGCTTAAGAAAAAAATCCTCACCGCAGTTCATGATTCACCTCTAGCAGGCCATCAGGGGTTTTTCAAAACCTACAAACAGATCAGAGAGAGGTTCTCATGGAAGGGCCTCAAACAGGACGTTATGAGACACGTCGGTGAGTGTGTGACTTGCCAGCATAACAAGTCAAAGTATGCTCTTCCAGCAGGGCTACTTCAGCCACTCCCCATTCCAGAGCAGAAATGGGAGAGTATATCTATGGACTTCATCACTGGTCTACCCAAGGTCCAGGGTAAGGACTGTATCTATGTTGCTCACTTCTACGCTATGCTGACATAGTACAACGCAGTTCAGGTAGCCGAGCTTTTCTTCAGGGAGGTCTTCAGACTTCATGGGTTGCCGAAGAACATCATCAGTGACAGGGACAATCGGTTCATAGGGACATTTTGGAGAGAGTTGGTTCGGTTGGTGGGGACAGAGTTGACTCCTAGCACCAGCTATCACCCTCAGACAGATGGGCAGACTGAGATTGTCAACAAGTGGGTTGAAGGGTATTTGAGGAACTATGTAGGAGGACAACAAAGAACGTGGGTAAAGTGGTTACATTTAGGAGAACATTGCTACAACACCACCTTCCACATGTCCATTTGTATGACACCATTTCGAGCATTGTACGGATATGATGCTCCCACTTTGGTAGACTTGGTCTTCAGGGAGAGCAGAGCTCCCAAGGCCAAGGATTGGATCATAGAGAGTCAGGAGATTCTCAAGTTGTTGAAAGAGAACCTGCAGACGGCGCAAAACCGACAGAAGATAAGTGTGGACAGGCATAGGATAGAGCGCAGCTTTGAGTTGGAGATTTGGTTTTCTTGAGACTCCAACCCTACAGATAGTCATCTCTGAAGAAGAGTGGGGTCGAGAAGCTCAAGCCTGGATTTTATGGTCCTTATAGGATCATGCGTCCAGTAGGCGAGGTTGCTTACGAGCTAGAGCTTCCAGAGGGGAGCAAGATTCATAACGTGTTCCATGTGTCTTGCCTCAAAAAGGTAGTGGGACAATTCATTAGCACATCAGAGGAGCTTCCCCTGTTGGATGAGGAGGGACAGTTGGAGTTAGTTCCGGAGGAGGTTTTGGAGTTCCGGGAGCGAAAACTGAGGAGCAGGGTCATCAGAGAGTGTTTGATCAAATGGAGAGGGCTTCCAGTAGAGGACGCTACTTGGGAGAGCGAGTAGGTGTTGCAGCACCCTGGACTGGTATTGCTTGAGGACAAGCAATTTCGGGAAGGGAGGACTGTAATGTCCCTTTCCAAATAGGAGCTCCAGAGAGGAGGCTTAATGGTCTAAACTGCCCTGTTAGACTATAGCCAGGGCCAAAGAGGGGTAAACAGGGTTACTAGAGGTCACTCCAGTCATAGGTGTTATATTCGGAAAGTGACATTGAGCTAAAAAGGGTTAAAAGCGCTTTTAAGTCATTATGAGCTAAAAATAGAAGTCAACAGTGGATTAGGTTTCAACAGTGATTTAGGGTTTTGGAAGTCAACAGTGAATTAGGGTTTCAGCATGATTTAGGGTTTTGGAAAGCCATAAAGGAAGGGTCAGTGACCTAATTCATCATTATGCAGATTATGACTTGTCATTGAGGAAAAGAGGCACATCTTAGGAGAGATAGTTCAGTGTATTCCAGGAGGAAGACACCAATTGGCTGATTTCGGTGTTGAAAGACACACCCTAGTCATTGGGACGATCATCCAGGTCTTCCATCATTCTTCATTGATTCCGCAGTGCTCCCATATTCCAGGTATTATCTTTTAGTTTCTTATTTGTATTCTGGCTAAGATCCTTTTGTCTTTTGATCTAGCCGAGTGTTGTTATTTTATTCAGCGGCAGTTGCTTATTTGTACTCCGGCTAAGATCCTTTGTCTGTTGATCTAGTCGAGTATTGTCAGTTTATTTAGCTGCTTTTGACCATTTTGTAATCCACAGAGATATCATAATACAAACTTTGCAGTCCTTTGTCGCGTTTATTATTTGTATGATCATTTATATGCTGTAAACCTTTTATCCTACACACACATTAGCAACGTTTCCTAGATTAGCCAAGTCAGGAACATTACAATTTCTAGGGTTTTGCAATTTTTTGCAGAAAATTCAGATCTAGGGTTTCTGCAGCTCATTGAAGGAGCTTTTCAGCTCACCAATGTTCTTTCGACTTTCAAGGCTTATTGTTCGCAGTCATAAGCCCAACAAAAGATAAGTTTGCTAGCCTAGTCTAGTCATTAGGTTTTCTAGCCCAGTTGGCAAGGGTTTGTGAAGAATCTGAAAATATGATGAACATAACTATGATGGAAGATAAGCTTGATGAATCAAGCAAATACAGTTCCTGGAAGCCAAGACTTCAGAGAAATGAAGACGTCAAAGAAGAAGCCTTCTTATTCATTTTAGGATTCTCATGTATGGTTCCTACTGATAATGATACTTGGTTAATTGACAGTGGTGCCTCCAGGCACATGATTGGATCTAGAGATCACCTGACAGATATTGTTGAGAAAGAGACCAATCTACATGTTGTACTTTGAGACAATGCCAGATATAATGTGAAAGGGGTTGGAACTTCTACTTTCCAACTAGATTCTAAGATATCTCTTTAGTTAAGTGAGGTACTATATGTACCTGGAATGAAGAGGAACCTTGTCTCCATTTCTGCCTTAGAAGACAAAGGCTACAAGGTTACCTTTTCTGAAGGAAAAGTTCTTGCATGGCACAAGAACTCAAATATAAATTCTGCCATAGTAATTGGTGTTCGAGAAAGCAACTTATATAGATTGACTATCAAACCAGTCCAGGCCCTGTTACATGATACTATCAGCTTGAGTGAGCTATGGCATAGGAGACTTGCTCACATTCATTATAGAGCCCTTCCAACTCTAGGAAAAATGGTAACATGCCTTCCAGAGATAAAGGTGTTTGCAGAGGTTGAGCCCTTGGTAAGAATGTCAAGGGGTCCTTCTTGAGCAGTGACAATAGATCCAAGGAAATCTTGGACTTGATACATTCATATGTATGTGGGCCAATGACTGTTGCCTCCTTGAATGGATATTTGTACTATGTACTCTTCATAGATCATCACTCTCAGAAAACTTGGATTTATTTCTTGAAGACCAAGGATGGAGTCCTTGCAAGATTTCAAGAATTCAAAGCTCAGGTTGAGAACTTGACTGGAAGAAAGATCAAGGTACTAAGATCAAATAATGGAGGAGAATACACCTCCAAGGATTTCAGTAATTTCTGTATTGAAGCAGGGATCAAGAGGGAGTACACAGTTCCTTACAACCCTCAACAAAATGGGGTTGAAGAGAGGAAGAACAGAACCATCATCAAGACAACCAAAGCAATGATACATGATCCGAGTCTACCTATGATTCTGTGGGCAAAAGCATGCATGACATCAGTATATGTTCAGAACATGAGTCCTCACCAGATTTTGAAGAACATAACTCCGGAAGAAGCCTTCACTGGATCGAAGCCTGAGATTGGACACTTCAGGATATTTGGGTGTCCAATATACTTTTATGTACCTAAAGAGAAGAGTCCCAAGCTAGACCCTTCAGGTAGAAAAGGTACATTTGTGGGATACAATGAATCTCCGAAGGCATATCGGATCTACATCCCTGGTCAGAGAGATGCTATCTTTGAAGAAGAGATAGCCTTTGAAAGATCCAGAGAATCTCAGATGGAGATTGACAGTGAGACAATACCTTCTCCCCCTTCACCAATTCAGAGGGAGACAACCATTATTCTAGTCGATCCATTTATTCCAGTTGATCCAGTTGCTCCAGTTGATATCCGCAGAGACATTGCAGTAGGCCATAAAAGGCCTGCCTGGGCTCGACAAACTGTGCAAGAGGCAGAGGGCCATGCAGCTCCTCAAGGCACATTCTGAGAGAGCAAGAGACCAAAGAGATTTTCGAGCTACTTTTCAGCCATGAGCCACATCATTGATACTGAGCCTTCTTGTCATGGAGAAGTAGTAGGTCAACAGGTATGGAAAGATGCCATGGCAGAAGAGTATCAGTGCATCTTGAAAAATGATGTGTGGGATATTGTTTTGAGACCAGAAGGGAAGTCTATAGTAACTTTCAAGTGGAACTATAAGATCAAGCATGCAATTGATGGAAGTGTCGAGAAATACAAAGCAAGATTTGTAGCCAGAGGATTCTCACAGGTGGAGGGAATTGACTACGAGGAGAGATTTGCTCCAGTAGCCTGATACACTTCCATCCGTACTATCATTGCACTAACTGCATCCATGGGTTGGAAACTACATCAAATGGATGTAAAGACACCCTTTCTCAATGGTGAGATCGAGGAAGAAGTTTACATCGAGCAGCCAGAGGGATTCGTGATACACGACGAGAAAACTCATGTGTGCAGGTTGAAGAAATCCTTGTATGGACTAAAGAAGGCACCTCGTGCTTGGTACAAGAAGATGGATGGATTCTTGATGAGTTTGGGCTTCAGCAAGAGTGTTGCTGATCCAAACCTATATTATCATATTGTTGGTGACGAGTGCCTAATCTTGGTCTTGTATGTGGATGACTTATTCCTCACCGGTTTAGAAAGACTTGTTGCTGAATGAAAGCGAGCGTTGACTTCTTAATTTGAGATGAAGGATCTGGGTATGATGCACTACTTCTTGGGACTAGAAATATGGCAGAGGACTGATGAGATTTTCCTGAGTCAAGGAAAATATACAGTGGAGATATTGAAGAAGTTCGGTATGACAGATTGCAAATCCATGCCTACATCGATGGTGATGGATTTGAAGAAAATGAACGATGCTTCTACTGATTCAGGCAAGATTGATCCACATTTGTACCGACAGCTGATTGGATCATTGATGTATCTGGTTAACACTAGACTTGACATATGCTATGAAGTGAATGTACTTAGTCAGTTCATGAGTCAATCGAGACTGACTCATTGGATAGAAGCGATGCATGTATTGAGATATCTACGAGTCATAATTGGATCTGGCTTGAGATATGCCTCCAGTGTAGACATGAGTTTGCAGGGATATGTTGATGCAGATTGGGCAGGGAGCGCAGTAGACCAGAAGAGCACATCCGGTTGTTGTTTTACCTTGGGGTCTGCCATGGTTTCCTAGTGTAGCAGGAAACAGAGCTCTGTGGCCTTGAGTACCGCAGAAGCAGAGTATATAGCGTTGAGTGTGGCAGTCCGCGAAGCAGTGTGGCTTCGCAAGCTCCTGACAGATTTATTTGATCATGAGATGGATCCTACCATTATTCATTGTGATAACTAGAGCCGTGTGAAGCTCTTTGAGAACCCCCTGTTTCACGATAAATCGAAACACATTGAGATAAAGTATCATTATATCAGAGACATGGTGTAGAGGAAAACAATACACGTGCAGTGCCTTCCTACACATGAGCAGATTGCAGATATCTTCACCAAACCGCTTGCCAAGACGAATTTCAAGTACTTTTGTGAGAGACTTCGCCTGGTGGAGAATGCCTACCTAGCTGCGAGGGAGTGTTGATGATTACAACTTCGTGAGACATCCTCCAGGACACATTCTCCTCTAAGATTGAGTGAGTCTACCTGTGAGAGAGCCCATTAGTTGGGTGTGCCCATGAGATGGGTGTGTGGTTCCTCTTTGGACTGAGATGAGACGATGTGTCCCCCTGTGTGGGGTGAGGATGCCCATGAGATGGGTGTGTCATTCCTCTTTGGATTGAGATGAAACGATGTGTACCCCTGTGTGGGGTAAAGGTGCCCATGTGATGGGTGTGCATCAGACTCTGGATTGAGTTGTTATGACGTGTGGTCTCCTGCCTTGTGGAGTCAGTTGAGTCAGGCTTGAGATGGTACTCCAGATGATTCTCCTGTGGACTCAGTGAGATAGAGATTTGTTGAGTAGGACGTCCCTGTGGCTAAGCACAGGTGGACGTGCCCCTAGTGGTTGAGCACTAGTGGATGTGTGAGATACTTTGCTATATTGTTTGAGAGTAAGATTTGCCTGTAACCCTAATTGTGAATGGTGATAAGTAAAGGTGATTTCGCCATTGAGGAAACACACAAGTCACTTGTCATTTGGAAATTTCAGCAAGTACATCTTCTAGGGCTAAAGTGTGCACCTCTCTTGGGCGCAAGTTTCAAGGGAGTAGAGCACCCTCTTGTGTGAATTAGGGTTTCATGGTTGGAGGATCTTCTCTTGAGAAGATAGCAAAGGATTGCTGGGTTTTTCTCCCTTGTTGAGAAGGGTATTCCTAGGATATTTCTTGTGTTCTTGTGCATCACATTTCTTCTTGTGTTCTTGGTTATTGCAGCACTTGTAAATTGTGTAGCTGCATTTGTTCATGGTTCACGTAAATGTTAAAATGAAATAAACCTCATGCTTGAGCCTAGCATAGTGAAAATTCAACAGGAGAAACATGGGAAAGAGCATAATTTCCAAGCAGACTTTACATAATCAAAAGCAATTTTAAATGCAACAAAGTTAAATGCCTCAAGTATTAAAATGAAACTCACAATAATACCTTGTTTATACCTCATGGAGCAAAACCCAATGTCTTTTGGAAGCAAGCTGATGTGGTGGATACCCTCATGATGAACCCTATATCTGTGGTGGTGAGTGTTAAATTATGAACTTGATTTCTTATGCGGATTATTTCTTTATATTCTTCAACACTTTGATTCCAGCTTAATACATTTCAACAATATAGAATCATAACTGAACAACAATAACCATGTAGATACATAAGCATGCACATCAACAACACATGTACCCTGGGGAAACCTTGTACTTGTACAGGGATGAAAACCCCAACAAACGATATTCCTTTATTGCATTAAAAATGTAAGATCACTTACAAATATCAACCATGAATACTCTGCTCTTAAAGAGCTTGCCAAGTTGACTTTGACCTGACAGTGAACTAAGAGACCTTGCTGATATCTAAACTCCTGTTACAGGTCAGCACTGAAGATGTATCCAAGTTGCCTTCAAGGACTGAGATATGCTGCGTCTTATGAACTGATATATCAGCTCTGATATGGGTTGTTGTGGCAGTCTCTATTTGACTGATACATGCCTCTATTTAGCACTGGTACAACTGCCTTTAGTGTGGTGATATGTGCCTTTGTATAGCACTGGTACAACTGCCTTTAATGTGCTGATATGTGCCTCTGTATAGCACTGGCACAGCTTCCTTTAATGTGCTGATATGTACCTTTGTATACCAGTGGTACAACTGCCTTTATAGTGCTGATATGTACCTCTTGAAAGCACTGGTAGAACTACCTTTATAGTGCTGATATGTACCTCTGTATAGCACTGGTACAGCTGCCTTTATCGTGCTGATATGTACCTTTGTATAGCGCTTGTATGGCTGCCTCTATAGCTTCACCCTTACCCTGCATAACACGTGTAGAAGAGAGGGGTCGATCTCTGCTTATAAAGGAGTGAAGAGGAGAAGAGGAGAGGGTTCGAATTAGAGGTATGAAAGCATACTTGACATAACTCAGCTTCACACTTTAGTTAGAAAATAGAACTAGACTTGAGACTTCAGTTACAACTCACCCTTGACTTGGCATGCATGCGTACTAACTTAGCATGCACATGTCATGCATGCAATATGCAACTAGACATGCATGCAACATGCAACAACTTGACAACTTTGACTTTGACCTAGACATGCAACTTTGACTTCTACAACTCAACTCTTTACAAGGCAATTGAAATTTCTCTTTATGGTGGATAATGTTACACGTGCCAATGCACTTGATCAATGCATTTATATCATTTGCCATATTAGGAATATCGTTTGTTTCTAGCTCATAGGAATTTTATATTCAACCTAACTTTTTCTCATGGCTCACAAAGCTTGACTAGGCTCACAGAGGTTGTATGTTTCCCCTGACTTTTGCACTAGTCTGTCTATGCTCACAGAAGTTGTACGTTCCCCCTGACTTTTGCACTAGATTGTCTATGCTCACAGAGGTTGTACGTTCCCCCGACTTTTGCATTAGACTTACATAGCATCTCGTTCATCCTGACTTTTGGTTTGACTCACAGAGGTTGTACATCCCCCTGGCTTTTTTCAATACCTCAGAAGACTGGTTGATTCTCCAAATCTCCCTTGCTAGCCTCAGGGTGGCCCATATGGCCTCTCATTGGAGAATGACTGTCGATGCTGCCAAATTCAACACTCCCTCTCAGCGAGAGAGTTATTCTCAGCCAAACCAAGCTTGCCTCTCAGTTGCACAAACTGTCTCGAGGTCAGAGGCTTCGTCAGGATATCAACTACCTGCTCACTCGTGGCTATGTACTGTAAATTTACAGTTTTTCTCTGGACCAAGTCTCGGATATAGTGGTACTTCATGTCAATATGTTTTGACCCGTCGTGAAATATCAGGTTCTCTGTCTGTTTTATGCAACTTTGATTGTCACAATGAACCACCGTCGTCTTGAGCTTGTCACCAAACACCCCAGAAACTAATTTTCTGAGCCATACTACTTCCTTGCTAGCATCACTTACTGCAATGTACTCAGCCTCTATTGTACTCTGTGCAATGGATCCCTGTTTCCGGCTTGACCAAGAGATTATAGCGAATCTTAAACTGAAGCAGTATCCGGAAGTACTTCCGATCCACTGGGTTTCCTTCCCAGTTAGCATCTGCATAGCCATGCAGAAATAGACCACAACTGGATGTACATTTCAGACCATAAGTAATGGTCCCTCTAAGATATCTCAAGATGTGCTTTATTGCCACCCAGTGTCTCTGTCTCGGTTCAATCATGAACTGACTCATTGCAATCACTGCATAACATATATCTGGCCTGTTGTGGATAATGTACATCCATGATCCAATCAAATGCCTATACATGGTGGGATCCACCAAATCTAAACTTGAATCAGAATCATGCAACTTCCTTCGGTTGCTAACCATCGTAGTAGACATGGATTTGCAATCCATCATACCAAACCTCTTTAGTACATCCATTGTGTATTTTCCTTGTGCCAGAAATATCTTGCCTTGTCTTTGCAACACTTCCAATCCTAGGAAGTAATGCATCAAGCCTAAGTCTTTCATCTCGAATTCTAAGATTAGCTCCCTCTTACACCAGGCTATTAGCCCTTAATCTTCTGTTAGAAAGAGATCATCAACATACAGGATTAGTATAATACGTTGGTTACCTCTTACTTTGAAGTATAGATTTGCATCAGCATCACTTTTCTGAAAGCCCAAGCTTTTAAGAAAGCCATCAATCCTGTCATACCAAATTCTGGGAGCCTGCTTAAGACCATACAGGGCCTTCCTTAGCTTGCATACATGAGTGCCTTTGTTATGCAGTACAAAACCATTTGGTTGTTCCACGAAGACCTCCTGTTCAATCTTTCCATTCAAGAATGTTGCTTTTACATCCATCTGATGTAGCTTCCAACCGAGAACTAAAGCTAATGCAATAATAGTTCGAATGGAGGTATACCTGGGTACAGGGGAAAAAGTCTCTTCGTAGTCGATTCCTTCTTTCTGAGTGAAGACTCTAGCTACAAATCTTGCTTTGAATTTTTCCACACTCCCATCAACTGCATGTTTGATCTTATAGATCTATTTGGAAGAGAGCACTGATTTGTCCTTTAGCCTCGACACAATGTCTGAGACATTGTTCTCTAGAATTGACCTATATTCCTCAAGCATGGCATCCTTCCATACTTGTAATTTAATTGCTTCATCAAATGAAGAAGGTTCAACATCACTGATGCTGCTCATCAGTGCAACATAGCCTCCAAACTTGTGAGGCCTCTTACTTTCCCTGAAAGTTCCCTTGGGAGCAACTATCCTTTCTGCTTCCTACACTGTTTCTTTAAGCCACCCTGGCTTCCTTTTGGCTGGAGGTTCTTCAAGAGTTCTTTCCAACTCTTCAGCAGGTTCTAGGGGCTCCTTACTTGGCCCTTCATGAGGTTCCTCCTTGTGATCATCTGACTCTTCATTTTCAGAAGAGGGTGAAGCTGGATGAACTGCTTCTGATTCTTGCTGAAGCTCTCCGGATTTCTTGAATGCGACTTCCTCATGGAAAGTATCTGCTTACCTCTATCTGCCTCTGACTTGGTACATATATCCTGTAAGCCTTGGAGTTCTCACTGTACCCCACAAAAACCTGTTTCTTGCCTGAGGGTTCCATCTTAGCTGCCCAACTTCAGGTTTGATCCCTGAGGAGACCTCTTCAGGAGTCTTGTCCTTCAAGATAGCATGTGGACACCTGTTCTGAATATACACGACAATGGAGGTATCTTCTGCCCATAAAGAATTTTTCAGATCCTGGTCAAACATCATGGCTTTAGTGTGCTGATATGTGCCTTTGTATAGCACTGGTACAACTGCCTTTAATGTGCTGATATGTGCCTTTGTATAGCATTGGTACAACTGCCTTTAATGTGATGATATGTACCTCTGTATAGCACTGGTACAACTGCCTTTATAGTGCTGATATGTACCTCTGTAAAGCATTGGTACAACTGCCTTTACCGTGCTGATATGTACCTCTGTATAGAACTGGTACAACTGCCTTTATCGTGCTGATATGTACCTCTGTATAACGCTTGTATTGCTGCCTCTATAGCTTCACCTTTACCTTGCATAACAATTGTGTAGAAGAGAGGGGTCAACCTCTTCTTATAAAGGAGTGAAGAGCAGAAGAGGAGAGGGTTCAAATTAGAGGTATGAAAGCATGCTTGACATAACTCAGCTTCACACTTTAGTTCGAAAATAGAACTAGATTTGAGACTTCAGTTACAACTCACCCTTGACTTGGCAGGCATGCGTACTAACTTAGCATGCACATGTCATGCATGCATGCAACATGCAACTAGACATGCATGCAACATGCAACAACTTGACAACTTTGACTTTGACCTAGACATGCAACTTTGACTTCTACAACTCAACTCTTTACAAGGCAATTCAAATTTCTCTTTATGGTGGATAATGCTACACGTGCCAACGCACTAGATCAATGCATTTATATCATTTGCAATATTAGGAATATCATTTGTTTCTAGCTCATAGGAATTTTATATTCAACCTAACTTTTGCTAGATGCTTTGACTTTTTCTCATGGCTTACAAGGCTTGACTAGGCTCACAGAGGTTGTACGTTCCCCCTGACTTTTGCACTAGTCTGTCTATGCTCACAGATGTTGTACGTTCCCCTTGTTTGCACTAGACTATCTATGCTCTGTTTGCACTAGACTATCTATGCTCACAGATGTTGTATGTTCCCCCTGACTTTTGCATTAGACTTACATAGCATCTCATTCGTCTTGACTTTTGGTTTGACTCAAAGAGGTTGTACGTTCACGTTGGCTTTTGTCAATACCTCACAAGACCGGTTGATTATCCAAATCTCCCTGGCTAGCCTCAGGGTGGCCCATATGGCCTCTCATTGGAGAATGGCTGTCGATGCTGCCAAATTTAACAATGAAGTGAGCCTCTGTCTGTCCAAGTGGATGTTGTCAACCATATGCCTCTCGATACTCCATGTTTGCAACCTAAGGGCCTCAAGACATCATCTCCTTAGTTATCCCTAGGAAATGGGGATAATAGTCCTGAGTTATCCCCTTAGAGAATGCCAAATTTGAGTCAAGCCAAGTCCTTTCCCTCTTTCTTCTTAATACAACGATAGGACCTAGTTTGACCCAGTAGGAAAACCCTCCTTAGGTTAGAAACCTTAGCCTATAAGTGCATAGGCAAGGTTGCTGAGGTGATAGTGGGCGGCTTGCCTGTTTGTTGCCCCAATCTCTCTCTCTCTCTCTCAAGGCAGGACTTTCCCTTGGCGAGAGTTTGAGCAGTAACAATTTCCATTTATAATTTTGCAAGGATATAAGTGATTGGATGTACATCTATGACTTGGGAGTCCAATTCTTACCACATCTATGATAGCTATTTCCATCTTTTTCCCTTCTTCATAGGCATTGCAGATGGAGGTGCCTGATTCTCTTTTAGCTTCATATTTATATGATTTTTGACAGCTATGTTTGTGCCTTGGTGATCACTTGTCCCCATGATATCTACATTTTCCCTCCCTTTATCATTAGGCTTCCAAACTGTAATTATTCTCCCCTCTTAGATTTGGTGAAGGATATTTTTGAATTTTTAGTATCCGTGGTTTGGGGTAGCTTCTGTCTTGAATAAACTTTTTTGAATTTTTGGGATGACTTCTTTAATTTATTTTCTGTGACTTTTGCCATACGTTTGATAACCTAGATACTTGTGTTGCTAGTGCTTTCCAGTCATGAGTGTATTTGTATACATCACCGTTTTGTTGTATGCTCGTGAGCTTTGCAGAAAAGTATCTTTGTCATCCCTTGGAACCTCTTAAAGAAATCGTTTTGGAATTTAACCCAGTGTTGATACTAGATGGAGCAAATATGCTCTATGGTGACTTTACTCAAAGAATGAGAAGTAAAATATAAGAGGTTATATATGATGATGAAATAGAATGTAAGACGAGTTTTACAATGAGAGGGCTCTGAATAAATAATCGTAAGGGGGATGCCTTGGTAACTTTTCATTAAAGGTCATGCCCCTTTATTAACTCATTTACTTTACTATGTTCTTTTTATTATTGTATTAATATCTTTAATATTTATATTATTTGTTTCGTAGCTTATTAATTGATGTATATAACATCCAGACTCACACCAAATTTCTGTTACTGCTGCTAGACTTGTTGTGAGTGTTTTTATCCATGTTATTGTGAGTTCTACAATTAAGTTTGCAGGGTGTGATTCCGGTACACCACTTTTTTAACAGCTCCAACAGGGATCAACTTCCCTTCTTGAAGCACTTTCCATCAAGTCTTTGGAGACACCAAAAACAAGGCAGATAGATTTGTTTAATTTGTCATGTCATATCACCCGTCCATTTGTTCCAAGGGAATCAAGTCTACTTGTCTTTTTATTTAAAGTTCATCCCAACTTTGCGTTTATACTGAATGAGTATAGAATGGTCACTATAAGGAATATTCCTACACACATTCTAATACATCCTTTCCCAATGGAGCCTTGGCCTTGAGTTCCTGTTTTACAAAATTTGGTGGCTATCTGTAAAGTCGTGTAGTACAACATAATGACTAGCATTACATATATTGTCACATTCAGACTTGGGTATTACATTATGGTAATTTAGGTTGCGGTTAAGTTCTAGTGCATGGAATTATGGGTGATGTGCCTATATACTGGTTTCAGTCTTATCCAGTTTAGGAGATTTGATAGTGAAACTATGATTCATTTGTCATTTTACTTGTTTTTGCTACTACACACCATGTTACATCTGTGGGCATGAACACTACTTTTTTTCTGTCATTTTGACATCTAACCAGAAGAGCACATGGAAAGATTTGATGTAAGCAAGTGCACTCACGATACATCTATTGATTAAGAAAAGTTCATTTTCTGCAGGTGTTAAGATAATCTTTTGGGATATGCGGCAACCATTTCTTCATGGTTTGTATAAAGGAAGCGTCTCTCAAGCTCGAGTGGAAACTGTCATTCGTGATCTTGATTCAGTAAGATGATAGTATATCTGAATCCTTTAGTGTAGTGCTCTCTGATGTTTGAAATCTGCTCATATACATGCACACACTTTGTTGTTGATATTGGTAGAGATTAATAGCTGCTCAGAGCTCTTTACTGGATGGCTTTTACATGACCTTTGATATGGGCTCAACTGCAGGTACTTGGACAGCTCTGCGATGTTATCGTAGATCCTCTTAGAGACCGAGTTGTGATAGCACTTCTTCAAGCCTCAATGGTCTGTCAATTAGTTTCAGGCTGTGTTAAGCTTTCTAGAAAGAATGTCATGCATGCACATGATTCTGTTGCAAGCCATCCTAATAACTGCTTGTCAAAGGTTAATTCAATACAGTCATCATTGCAGGATGGTTTTGTCCGGGTATTACTGGATGGGGGTCCTTCTCGTGTCTTTTCTCAGGAGGATTCAAAAATGCTAGATGAAGATTTACAGTTGTTAAAGGTATGTTAGATTATGACTTTATGATGCATATTAGGGATGTGAAATGTGGTCAGAACTATTACAGAAGGAGCAATTAGTTTATAAGTAATTCTAATATTGCTGTAGATGAAAAGCCCATACTTCTTAAATTTTTCTGGGGAAGATATTATGGGATTTTATGTGTATTACCCGGGGTCAGACACAGGAATTGGTCAGTCTGCTATAACCCGTGTTCATCACACAGTTTTCAGAGTATCTCTTTTTACTTTATTTTCTGTCCATACAAATAGCAAGGAAAGCATTCGCAGTGTTAAATGATAGTAGGAATGAACACACACACAAATGGATGCACATAAGTGCATGCAGGTTATGCATTGTTCAAGTGCTGCATAGATGTCTTCCATTAGCTTCCTGTGGTTATCATCCACACTACTTGCTGTTTGCATGAAACCTGGTTTTGAGATAATCTTCTCGATTTCTGCTCTGAATTCTTCTTCGTTCTCCTTGCTGATAATGATGGATTTTTGTGATGCTGATTTTTTGTTTTGCTGCTGTTTTTCTAGTGCCCCTTTCAGTGAGTTATGTTCTATGAGCAATAGGCCATTGTTTGATGACAATTCCTCATGACACTTGTGGATTGATAGGTTTCAAATTTTTTCTAAACCATCGACTAAGATCATGTTATAGTCTACTAAATAGTTGCCAGGAGACGTGGGTATGGATATGGGTACACCGTTTTTGAAGTCTAGGTACAGAGAGATGTTGGGGTACAGTTACATCAAATGAGATTTAAATTAAAAAGATTAAAAGTAAAAATTGAAATATCAAAATTTAGATTATAAAATCATAAAATG
Source organism: Picea mariana (assembly GCA_032191745.1). Taxonomy (NCBI): domain Eukaryota; kingdom Viridiplantae; phylum Streptophyta; class Pinopsida; order Pinales; family Pinaceae; genus Picea; species Picea mariana. Next base: position 567,569 of record JASDQU010102891.1, on the reverse strand, counting down.
ATGAACAATGAACATTGTTCAATTGTCTATATCATAATATCCTACATCAATCAAAGATAGGTATGTCCAATAAGAGTCTAGATTAGTCTATTACTAAGTCACCTGACACGTCCAAACCCCCCCTCGTGTCGCGAATCCTACATGTCGGACACCAAACAGTAGGACACGTGTTAGACACTCGTTTAGAACGTGTCATGTTCATAGGACACACGTGTCTTGAAAATAGTACACATGTCCTGCTCAGAAAAGGACCATGGATCATGTTTTCTCATGCAAGTTGCAACTATGAGGTGTTTCAGTGTGCAACTAAGGGTTATTTTGGCTTACTAATTCTATTTAAAGAGGTCCCCACCCCCTTGGGCCTCCATTTTACCCACCCTAGTAATTAATGGTAATATTAAATTCTTAAAGTCACTTTTACTTAAATTTTTAACATTACCATTAATTGTTTCAGGATGTTTGAGAGTGGTTCCAACTGTTGAGATTTGGATACCTTGGAAAGTGGTCCCCATGTGCTTATGAGTCTCTAAGCACAAAGGGGGAAGACTTTTACCCTCATACTTTACTTTATGATTCTAATTTCACTTTGACTTAGGAGTTTTAATTCAAAGTGAAATATGTCACTTAAGTCATAAAGTGACAATTAATTCACAATGTGGGTGAATTAATAGACATAAAGCAACTAAGGAAAGTGGGTTTCCTTAGTGAGATTATTGGAGTTGATCTCACCCATTGATTAGACATGGCTAGATCTAATCTAGGCCATTGATCTTTTAGGGTTGGCATGAGGAGGCTAAAGAGAGGGTAAAGTGCATTTGGAGACTCATTCTTCACTTGAGACTTGTGAGGAAGAGAAGGAGGGCGCACATCTTGAGGAGGAGAAGAGGGCGCACTTCATGAGGGTTTGAGAGAAACTCTTGGAGCTTGGAGCTTGCATGGTGAGTTCATCCATGGAGCCTTAGCTACCCTTTCTTGTTCAGGAGCATTTGCATGGAGGAGGGCGTATCTTGAGAGGAGGGCGCACTTGATTTCTTCAGATGCTCACCAGGAGAGGAGGTCTTGTCAAATCCAGATGAGGTCTGATGCATGAGGAGGCTAGGAGGAGGGCGCTTGCTTTCATGGTGAGAGATATCCATCTTCAGTCTCAGTTTATTTATTGTGATCAGATTTGCTAGGAGGAGGGCGCATGGGTTGAGATGACTGGCAGCTACCTGGTAGCAGATCTTCTCGGAGGATTTGAGATCTGACAGTTTCAGTGGAGAGGCAGCATAGGAGAGGACATTCCTGTGGAGGGATTTCTTCATTGGGCAACAGATGAGCTTGGGAGCCTCAGTTCAGTTCAGAGGGCAACAAAGGAA
>JASDQU010102891.1:543445-555607 GCA_032191745.1 Picea mariana | reverse complement strand
CAAGGGCACCTTAAAAGAGCACTTAACCTATAAAACATTGAGCAGAAAGTAACATGACTGTTTGCTGTCCTAAAACAGCAAAAGAAGACAGCCAAACAGTTGAAACTTAGAGCCATACTAAGGTCAAGGACAGACCTTAGATGGCAGCCTCATAGGACCTCAGAATTTCAACAATGCACCCATGCATTACCACCTTTGGGTATTGTAAAGGTGGACAGTTGCACTTAGATGCATCTTCAGTGTATAAAATGATAATATTATGATAATAATAATAATTTCTTTTTAAGGTCACGGCCAAGCCAGACACCAAATTGATGTATGAGACCCCCCCCTCCGTCCAGCGATTTGACTGGTGAAGTCTACGGAGGTATACATACCCTACCCCCCTCTGGATTTGAACTTGTGACCTCTTACAAGGAAACACATGTTCTTAACCATTAGGCCAACTCAGGTTGTATAGTTATTTTTATTTTGAACAAAAAACAGCTGTTGATTGAGGCCATATTGCTGAACACATATGACAAGGAATGGCACTGCTTTGGACAAGGGGTGCAAGATGACAACTAGGTCTAAGAATGGTTCATGCACAGATATTTTTATCAGATCAGAGCAGACCTGATTCAGAGGTATTTTACTCAGACTTAGTTGGGCATGAAGATGTTTAGACCTTTCTGCTTGTATTACAATAACTTGCTATCAACTCTGCAAGTTGCTAAACTTACAATCTGCTCTGCAATTTACTAGCAGAAAATCTTTGATGTGCTCCACAAGTTACTAACTGCAATCCCTTCACTGTCTGCCTTGTGAATAGCATAGAGCGAGAATGATCATAATCATAGATCATCATCATTACAGAAATCCAAGAGCATGGCAAAGAATGAAGTAACAAATTTTTCCTATATATTTGAGTAGTAAATATGGGAGAATCTATATTCTTGAGCATTTCTAAGCTATCAATTGCATTGTTGATTTGTAAAACACTTGAGAAGATCATTGTTATTGTTGCAGATTCCTCAATTACATTGCAGACACTCCGTGATTGTGGCGGCTAAAGATCAGGGCATCGCATTATACAGGCCAGTGATTATACCTCTTATTGAATCAGTGAGGAACGGGGAAAGGAAGAATGAGCTATCAAACGAGGAAGAGGCCATTAATCCGTATTGCAAGTATGAGCAAAAGAGCATCGTAAATCTGACAATAGAGATTGCTAGAAGCAGAGAAGGAAAAGGCAGATAATATCATCATATATCACAGGATCTAATTGATTTACTTCTATAAGACTAGCATGTTACATAAGGAAAAGTGTGTGCATAGTTTAAGAAGTTGAGCAGGGATTGCCAGCTCTTTTTCATACATTACAGGCAAGCAGTTGAAGGCAGTGAAGGAGAATTAGCAGTAGGATTAAATATTTTGTGTATATGTAAAACATCAAGGATAACAAAGGAGAGAAAGGGGAACTAACTGTGCGCCCATGCTTCTAGTTAATCAGTTCTTTGACCACCCATATACAGAAACCTATTGGACAGTATTGAGTAAAATTGCACACTGTATTAATTCAGTCCGATGTATGACATCTTGATGGATGGGATCAAGTAGGACTGTTTCATCTATAACATCCGAGTGGACAGGAATCAGGATCGACTGTGACTGGGTGGAGTACTGAAGACCGGAGAAAGAATGGGTGGACAGATCTGTAAAGGGACAAAGTAGGCAGTTGGATAACAGCAGAAAAATTACACGAGTCCAGATCCAAACCTTCAAAATTACACTTTTGCTGTGGATCAAAGTTTATATCCAGTATATCCCATTGACGCATAGTGCCTTGTAAAGTATGCAAGCACCATACTTTATGTTATGCAAAGGATGCACCATGTATATTTTGGCAATGGATGCCAGATTGTGGTTAGTGTGTATGGGAGGCTATACAAGTGCACCTGGAACCAGTGGTAATCACATAGACATACAGTTGAGAGGAAATCGCGTCCCTTAGCAGTGGGATTCCTCTCTGTTGAAGTTGGCCAATGTATATATTATATTTTTCTAGCCAATTATTTGATGTCTTGGTGGTTTTCTTGATTGGAAATTTTAGATTGTATACTGGAATTGTTCCAAATATTACTTCGTAAATGCAACGACTTTGCTTGAAAAGGTTTTCTACTAATAGTAATTTGGTCTCCCAAAATTTAAAGTGATACTTTGAGATGACTGGTTAATTACACAAGGAAGGTGTATGCATAATTTGAGAACTTGAGCTGGGATTGCCATCTCATTTCATACCTTATAATCCAGCAGTTGAAGGAAGTGCAAGTTCAAGCCGAGGATAGGTGCATGACAGCTGTATCAAAGCTAAGCTAAGTTACAATACTGGATCCTACTGGGGCCGCTATTAAAACATCAACATGACAAGAGGAGGAAGAGGAAGCAGAACTGGGGAAAAAAGAATTAGAGGAAGGAAGCACTCTATGTCAGTAGAAGTCTATGCAATGCCGATGACTGGCAAGGAATGACAAGATGCTCAAGAGCTACACATCAAACTAGGCTCCAGACCAGTTCCCCAAAGAAACTCCAACTACTGGAGGAATGCCACAGATAAGATAATTTTATCAATGTCCCCAGATGAATAAAAGAATAGGTCAATGAGACTAGGGAATATAGCAAGTTAGAATTATGATGTGGGAGTGCCAAGGCAACTCCTAAAGTATCAAAAGAAAAAGAAATACAAGTGAAAATAAAAGTTGTGGCCAAGAAAGGGTAAACCCTAGAAAAGAGAGAGGCAATATTCAACACTAGAAGTAAAGGAAATACAGGAGTAACTGAGAGCACTTCAAGGGATGCTCATGCTGGAAAACCTAATGCAGCAAAGTGCCAACAATGAGATAGCATGCAAGATCTAGTGGTATGAAACAAACTAACAGTCCATCATCTACATATTCTAATAAAAGACATAAACTTAGGTCATCATATGCCTGCCATGAATTGAAAAATCATAAATGTGAAGCCTACCATACTTGATGGCAACATTACAGGTTATCCATCCAAAACTAATTCCGTTTTTAGAAAGGTAGTTCAGTCTGCACAACTTCTCTAGTAACATGAAAGCATTTGATAGATAGTGCTTCAATATAGAGGGAGCATCAGAAGCAGGTAAAAGGATTGCATGATTCTGAGCATTATTTTAGCAAAATATTAATGAATTCCATATCTTAAAGCAAGGATCCATGTCTGTAGAAAAATATCAGAATTAATTTATGGAGCTTGTGAAATATATGGACTATATCAAAGATGAAAAGTTTAAACTCAGTCACTTTATGAGTGGTTTGCATGCAGCTATTATGGATCAGTTTTATGTATTAGTTTATTAGAATTTAGAGGTGAGGGCCATATTTGAAGTGATCCGCAAAGGCAAACACTGTGAAATCAGATAAAGCACAAGGACGACATGAAGATGTTGAAGCAAAATCTAAAAGCCCAAGGAGGAGAGGAAAACAAGTGGTCCCAACCATTTCTCAAACAGGATTCTAAATTAAGAATGCCAAGTCAGCAAGACAAGAAGAACAAGTCAACTAGTCAAAAGCAAAGAAAACAACCCAGTGGCAGGTGTTTCATATAGAGTGTATCACTACCAGCAAGAGTGTCTACAGAAATCAGGAGCGAGTTAGAATGGTGACAAGCAGCAAATGCTCCCCAAGGATATATGCAACACTTGACAATGTTCAAGCAAGATAGGTTACACTCAAAGTCAATCAAGATTCTTGTCAGATGTTGAGAGACATTGTAGAACCAGGTTATCAACCAAGTCAAGCTCCAGTCTGAAAACTACAAATGAATAATCTCACCCGTGAGCATAAAGAAGAATAAGGCAGTATTAAAATTTACGCCACTTATCCCATGGTTGCAGCTGGAACGGTGATATTCTTAAGGGGAGGGGGAGTGTAGGGCCATTTATAGTTAGACCTTTCTTTTAATTATTTTTCTCATTTTATGACTATATATACTTCGAATATTCTAAAGGTGGAGGCTTGTGCCTGGATACAGGTTCTTCAGTGGATCAACTGATGTGTACCAGAGCTTAATTTGAATATTAAGTTTTAACCATTGGATAACCAAGGGGAAATTGCTCAACATACATGACAAGGAGTGGAACTGCTTTGGGACGAGGGGTCCAGGATGACAACCAAGACAAAAATGGCTCACATGCATACTCTTACTTGATTAGTCTAGATCAGCTCAGAGATATTTTACTAGACCTGTGCAAGATAATGTTTGGAGTTGTGGAATTGCTTGGGAAGTTTTGCAAGGTGTGCAGGAACCTAGGATTCAGAAAGATCACAGAATCCACTTATATCAAGATAAATTGCAATCTGCTCTGAAATTTATTGAAACCAATCTAAAACACAAGTTACAGGGTAAAACATTCGATATGTTTTGCAAATCACTGGCTGAAATATACAACCTCTGCGAACGCTGGCTAGGATCTGCGGTTTACTGTGCAAGATACAGGCTGGGACTTGTGTTCTACCACAACTGTCATACTGACATCCCCTGTTTTAACTTGCACTCCATAGACTAAAGAAATATCATGCAATATCAGTTCACATTCATGGTCTACCTGTAATTAATGCAAGAATGAAAATACACGCAAGAAACGCGAACCGAATTTAGCCACCTAGTTTTGAAGGAATTCAGTAGTGCTAAAGAAGGCAGATTGCAAGAACAAAAAGAAGAAGGGAAAAAACAAAGCCCGCATCAATTGGTAAAGGAGGAATGTTGATAAAATAAGGAACATTGAGCTTTATGAATACATTAGGAAGAAGATCATCTTCATCATCAGAGATCGCAGATTGTTATCAGAGAGACTAGAGAAGATAACAAAGAAGAAAGCAGAGGATAGATTGTGCAGTGAATTACAGGAAGAACCTGTATTCTTGAGGCTTACTGAACTATAGAAGTAATTATTTTGAAGCCAAGAATTGAGTTAGAAAGATCAAGCACTACTTCCAAATTAATCCAGTAAGTTCATACAATAATGCTGTAGCAATTGCTTCCTTACAATCAGATCGAAATGCTTACTCTTGATTGTGGTTGAAGGAATTTAGGATATACATCCTACCTTAGAAAGGCTCTTAGAAGACTTTCTTAAAAGGTTCAATGAACCTAAGGACTTCTTTAATCATCTGAAATGATTATGCCAACATTGTTTTGTAGAAAAATATAATGCAGAATGGGAAAAAATATCTTACCATGTGCATAGTATACCAAAGGAATCTCTCAAAGAATCGTATATTGGAGGATTAAAATACAAAATACAAAATGAATTAAGACTCCATCTTATATGATGTATCCCAAGGGGCCAAAAGCAATGCAAAATACTTGTTTGGCAGAGTGTCAGACTATTTGTCTCTATGGAACAATTGAAGCTCGATCCATCAAAATATAAACCTTCACATATGCATTCTCCCAATCCCCAAAACAAGAAAAGGAGGATTGGAGTAAGAGAGAACACATGATTAAGATCAGAAAAAAGTTTGACTATGCAAGATAAGATCAAAAAAAATCCTTCAACAAAAATAATACCCAAAAAAATTATATTATTGTAAATCCAAGAATGTGTAAAAAGATTTTGATGACAGTTACATGAGTGATGATGAAACTGAAATAATTTGTCAAGTAAAATTGGAATCTAAAGAAGAAGGATCCATGCCAAAAGTCTCATTGGCAGCTGTTACAGAAATCGTCCAACCAGAACCTTAAAGATCAAGGGCTATGTTGAAAAATAATGTTATCATACTCATAGATTCAAGAAGCACCCACAAATTTATTGATAACATTGTCACTAAAAAGTTGAATCTATTTGTTTATTCCGTAAAAAAAAATTAACTTATGGTTCTAGATGGGCACAAGGTTTTAGGAACAGGAAGGTGTAACAAGGTATCGTTCTCTGTACAAGAGTTTAGGATGAAATCAGACTACTATGCATTAACAGTAAGAGTTGATATGTTTTTTAATAATGAAACTTATATTACATCAAAATGCACCAGAGTTGCAACAAATAGACATAAGACTTGCATGAAGATCATTTTCCTATGAAAGTTACAAAGAATAACATAGAGGGCCCTGTGAGACTGTCGATTGGGTTTAGCTCGGGTGGTTGGGAGGAATGATTGTTATCCTCCCCACCCAGGTTCAATTCCCGCAAGTGACATGTTGAGCTCTTAACGAGTATATTGTTGTAATGGCTTTAGACCTTGTTGTTGACCGGCCTTGTGCCCTGAAGATTCTAGGGTTTACCTTGGGTACCATCCTCGAAATGAGGGGAAGTACTTGGGGGCTTTCCGTGGGGAATGTAACCTAGAAAAAAAAGGGCCCTGTGAGACTGTGCCCCAAGGGACAAGGAGTCTACAATCTTGTGAAACATATCAAGTCTAGTTTTGACATGAATTGTCAAATCATTTTTTAATGCTCTCAATTCTCCCAACTATAGGTATGAGAATTCAGAGGTGGGAATTGTCTCCTTGAAAAGTTGTTGTACACCTTTTACAAAGGAAAGCAATAGAAAACAACTGGATCATGTGCCACAACTCTCTCCAACAATCCCTGATCCTCCAAGTGTAACTTAGGAGGGGGCCACACCAAGCTAGGGAGTTGTGAACAATAAGTTGATTTTTTCTTGTAACCATGCCCAAAAGGTCCTGGTAATAGACAGGCCCCACTAATTATTCTTTGAGACATCAAACACAAAAATGATCAGAGATGTTTACATAACTGTCTTGTTTTAACTGCAGACCCCAATGGAGCACCACCCAACCCAACACTTTGTATTTAAACAACCTCCATGGTTTTTGAAACAGAATGGGTAGTAAATATGGGTATTTTCTCCATGAATTCACTAATTTGAAATGGGAAGGAAAAAAGTACAAGTTACAGGGACTTACTCCAGAGTCCAGCACCTACTAAAAGCTAGTTTCATCGCAACAAACTGGGAAAAAGCTTTAAAAGGGGCTTCGCCTTTTATAGTCAAATGGTATCATATGGAAGCTTTACCTGTTGAATTGATAACTACGTAAATTCAGGAGGTGAATCAAATTATTGAAAAGCATAAGGATGTATTCCAAGACTTACCAATGAAATTACCACCAAGTCATGAAACTGAACATGTTATTGAATTACAACCCAGTACGACCCTAGCTACCACTGATCCATATCATTATCCTCGTCATCATAGAACCAAGATGAATATTTCGTATAGAACTGTTACAATGTGCAGTCATTTCAAGAAGTAGAAGTCCTTATTCTTCCCCAATTATTTTAGTTAAGAAAAAAGTATGGATCATTCAGATTGTGTATTGAATCTTGATTACAGGGGACTAAACAAGATCACAATTAAGAAGAAATTCCCCATTCCATTCAGTATTGAAATGTTAGATGAATTGCACGGATCAAAGAACTTTTCCAAATTGGATTTACATTTGGGTTATTATCAAATTCATATATGATATTCCAAAGGCAGCATTCCGACCACATTTCAAGTTCTAATGAACCAAATATCCCAAGTAACCAGAAACCTATGAGCGGAACGTACGTCATTCCCTGTTTCAGAACCTGAAAAGGAGAGGATACAGCTTCAAAATGGCAAAGAAACATTTCAGTGTTGCTTCCAAAATACCATAACGCACTGCTGGAAACTGAAACAGGAAACCCAAGTTTTGGAATAAGAGTGAAACGCATCCAGATTTATGAAACTTTTCAGATGCTAAAGGGCCTGTTTCCATCCCAGAAAAGTGATTTTCGGATATGGGTAGCAACAAATTAAAAAAGACGAAAAGCAAGTTTGGTTTGTTTTATCATCTGCGTCATCATCCACCTCAGGGCCATGATAAAACAACAATAATACTAGCAACCTGTGCCAAAAATCCAGTAAATTTCTCTGCAGGAAATTGTCAGTGATGTAGCAAAAAGATAGACAGTTGTTTCAAGCATAATTGCAGCAACAAGTTACAACACATACTCAACCAGACCTGAAATTCTTCTGCAAGAAAATTGATCACAGCATATCTTTCTATAAGGCATAAGTCCATCTTTAGTACAGTTCTTCAAGGTTTGCACACATGAGGATAACATGATGAGACAGATGATCCAAAACACCTTTGGTAGGATACGGCCAAACCCTCTATGTCACCAGGTAGAAATGACAGAACTGCATTACCATTGCTCCTGCAAATCATATGCTAGTGCAGTGCCAAAACCCTTCTCTCTGCCACGAAATTATTTCCAAATAAAAACAAATGTGGTGATAAACAGAACCACGGCATCTCGGCAGTTGTTGGAGGAAGTTGTTTGGCTATTAAAAACTTGATTTATAGTCACTAAATCACTTGGACAAACAACTTATGGTAAAACCTGAAATCTGTTTGCTAAACTTGTTTCAACTGTCCTAGAGGGTCTAAGCAATTGTAACTACAATGGCTATGATAGGAAATCTAACATGAAAGTAATCCATATCTCTAAACAATCAGTAAATTATGCATTTCTTCATCCAAGCCATGCAAGAGTCTGCTTTGAGCCTGGCTTACTTGAATTTAAAGTGCTCACTCCTCGTTAGCACATGCTACCCACCAAACTCACTTGCTTCCAAGCATATGGAGAGGACATCATTTCTTATTAACCAAGCATGGAGAAAAAAATCTGTACTGGAGTTGGTGCACACAGATCTTTGCAAACCAATGAAAACTCCATCAATCAGTGGAGCAAAGTATATGATGAATCATGAACTTTATTAATGATCGTAACAGGATAAAATGGATATACTTTTTCAAAACATAAATCCAAAGCATTTGATTAATTCGTATAGCTTAAAGCAGAAGCTGAAAAGACAAGTGACAAACTAAAAAGGTCAAATTGTGGAAAAAAATGCAAAACCTTGGCATTTGAGGAGCACTACAAAGAATAGTGTATCCATAAAGAGTTTACAGCAACATATACACGAGCATAATAGTGTTGCTATGCACAAAAACAGTGCCATACAAGACATGCCTTGGAGCATGCTAAAGCAGAAGAATATACTTGCTAAATTTTGGGCAGATGCAATCTATTGTGTTGTTTATCTAATCAATAGAACTCCCACCAAAGCAATCTAGAAAGGGACTTGAAAGGAAGCGTGGAGTGGCAGTTCCGCCTGTTAAGGAGAGCAACACAAACTATCTGAGATATCACGCGAGTATTTTCTTCTTGGATATGTGGAAGGATCCAGGAAACAGACTTTGAGATGTAGAGGAGCAAAAATTCAGTAGAAGCAGAGATGTGAAATTTGATGAGAGGTTCATGAGTGTATTTGGAGATGGGGAATTATGAAGTGAATATTCTTTATAGGATGTTGAATCAGAGATGTAGATGGTGCAAACATTGGCATGACTATGAAGAAGTCAAAGTGGTACCAGAAGAACATTTAGGACTTCTAGGTTTTCAGGCCCTGAAAGCAGTGAAGGTGTGAAGACACAAAAGAAGAAACAAGTAGCAATGCAGAAGGATGTGGAAGGAGCACAAACCAGGTGGAGTGCTCAACTCCAGAGACACCAAGTAGTCGACTTTGATTCACAGCAACTGTCCTAAACTTTGTTAAGCCACGGACTTTTAAGGAGGCAGTAGACAACCCTGAATGGTTTCAGGTTATGAAGGCCAAGAACGATTCCATTCAGTGGAACCAAACATGAGAATTGTCAGAGATACCTGAAGGTAAGAAAGTGATATGCAAATGGGTCTATAAGACAAAAGTTTAAATTTGATGGTTCCATAGACAAGTATAAAGCAAGGCTAGTAGAAAAGGGCTGTGCACAAAAAGTGGTGAACTATAAGGAAACTTTTATGCCAGGGCACAGTAGTAAAGATGAACATGATCAGGACACTAATTGGCACTTTCAGCGCAGTATGGCTTGAAAACTCACCATATGGATGCGGTGACTGCATTTTTGAATGGCTTCATTGAAGACAAAGTTTACATACAACAAATGCACATTTTTGTAAAAGCAGGAAAGGAGAATTTGGCCTGCAAATTGAACACGACATTGTATTGACTGAAGGAGGGGTCAAGAGCTTGTTACTCTTGCATAGATGTCTGATGAGCACAAGAGAAATTGGGTTATGTAGAAGTAATTATGATCCAAACCTATATGTACAACAGACAATGAAAGGCAAGTTTATGCTTCTAATTTTATATTTCAGTGATCTGATTATGACCAATAGTAATGAGAAGACAATCACAGATCTAAAGAACATGAAGCAAAACGTGAAATATCTGACTTAGTATCACTGATGATTGCACTATTACATGGACATGGAAGTCTAGAAAAAGGCTAAGGGAATATTTCTCCCTCAAACAAAGTACATTGAGAGTCAGATGTTCAAGCCAAAAAAAATGCAAGCCCCAGGACACACCATGGAACATGGACTAAAGATAAATGAAGATGGGGTGGGGATACCAGTAAATGGTACTCTATACAAGCAGTGAGTCGGAAGTTTGATTTGTCCAACCATTACTCAACCTATACCAACTCTGTTGTTGACAGAGTGTCGAGGTATATGGTAGATCCCAAGCAAAGTCATTGGAAGGTCATGAAGAGAATAGTGTGGTCCATCAAAGAGTAGTGTTCCTTAACCCTTAAACTTGAAACACAATTCAGAAAATATAATTGCAGTAAACCAGATACAAGAGACAATAAGATGAAATATGCCAAGATACCCTTGTATTATGATAATCAGAAGGAAAGCAATGTTTACTTGCCTCTTAAGGTGGAATGACCTTTCAATAAGCAAAGCTCCAAATCCAACAACACACAACAAACATTCCATAGCCTCCTATCACTTTAAATAGATTCTCAACGGAAAAACCCTAACTACTTGTGGTCCCATCACTAATGGGTACCAACTACCTAGTGGGCCTTACAAAGTGGACCCTTTTACATTAAATAACTATCCACTACTATCTAATGGGCCTTATAAAGTGGACCCATTTATATTAAATAACTATCCACTACTATCTAATGGGCCTTATTCAAAGAGGATGGTTGCATACAACAATTGACTAACTCCTAGGTAGTCTAAAGTAGGGAGATTTGGGTAGAACCCTAACATGCCCTCCCCTTTCAAAAGCAATGTTTTCCTTAATGATGAAGATGAGGAAATTGTTGCAAAAATCGTGGGCTAGTTCCCATGTGACATCTTCGGGCTGCATATCATTCCACTAGGTTAGTATTTCACGCACTGTGCATTGGCGCAATTGACAATCACTGGCACCAAATACTACTTCCAAGTAGAGCCAAATGGAAACTTCTTCATTGAGTTCTGGTAAGTTGGTTTGTACCTTGCATTTTGATCCCACAACCTTCTTCAAACAAGACAAATGAAATACTAGATGAATCTTGGAATGGGCTGAAAGAGCCAACTTGTAGGCCATTATCCAATGCATTGGATAATCTCATAGGGTCCATAGAACTTTGGTGCTAATTTCTAAGGTGTTTTGTCTTTGAGTGATATTTGTTTATAGGGTTGTAGGTGAAGAAACCCTTGATCCCCTGTTGCAAAAGTAAATTAGATGCAATATTGGTCTGCTTGTTGCTTCATTCTATTTTAAGCCAAAACCAAACTATCCTTCAATATGTGGAGAATGGCTTCTCTAGTGTGGAGTGCATTATCCACTACCTAGACCTGACTGACAATGGTTTTTGGCCATAGACAACTTCACATGGGGTCATTTTCGTAGCTCCGCAATAAGAGGTATTGTACCACCATTTTGCAAGGGAAATCCATTCTCCACATCTATGTCACAAGGTTCACCGAACCTGAACCTTGAGGTTCGAAGTTTGGCGAACCTCAAAACAAAGTTTAGGTTCAGATGAGGTTCGGCTGAGGTTCGATTCAAGTTCACTTTGTTCGATTCAACCAATGAAATGTGCCCTCGAACCTACATACAGCGATCAAATGTGTAGTGGAATGCAGTGTTCCACGGGGACGCGTCCCCCAGGGTGGGGGACGCAGGGGACGCGTTCCCCACGTCCCCGGGACGGGGGGACTCCAGGGGGGACGTTTCCCCATATGCTCCCTGGGCGCTCCCTAATGGTAATGTTAAATTCTTAAAGTAAAAGGATAAAAATGAAAGATAAAGGAAAT
>JASDQU010102891.1:476164-512074 GCA_032191745.1 Picea mariana | reverse complement strand
CAGTTGTTTCTCGTGCTAAACGAACCCATCTAGGAAGCGGTGGAACTAGTGTTGGTTCAGGTTCAAAGGACTCATCTGAAGGAAGGTGAGCAAGCGGAGGTAGATTTTCATCCTCACTGTCATCCTCTGAAGAAGAAACCAGAATAGGAACAGAAGAAGGCACAAACGTCGAAGATGGCTCGCAGGCTGGAGAGGGCACAATCGTCGAATTAGGCTCGCAGGCCAAGAGATTTTCATCAAATTTAACATCTCTTCTAATAATAATTTCATTACAATGTGGTTGAAGAAGTCTATAACCTTTGACATCTTCAGAATAACCGACAAATATACACTGCTCACTTTGAGATTGCAATGTTTTCCTTTTCTCATCAAGAATGTGAGCCCATGCTATACTGCCAAATACACGGAAGTGACTTGCATCTGGTTTAATTTTAGTCCAAGCTTCTTCTGGTGTTATATTTTTAAGAGCCTTAGTGGGAGTGCGATTGACTATGTAATTTGCACAGTTGATTGATTCCGCCCAATACTTTAAACTTAATCCCTTAGATTGGATCATACAATTAGCCATTTCTTTTAATGTGCAGTTATTTCTCTCAGCAACACCATTTTGTTGTGGTGTATATGGAACAGTGTATTGCATTTGGATGCCCTGTGTAGTGCACTAACTTGTAAAATTATTGTTCACATATTCGCCTCCATTATTTGTTCTTAACTTTTGAATTTGATGTTTAGATTGTTTTTCTACAAAGGCCTTGTAGGCCAAAAAATTGTCAAAAACTTTGCTCTTAAGTTTTAAAAAGTAAACCCAAGTACGTCTGGAAAAATCATCAATGAAAGTTAAGAAATACTTGCACCCAGAAAAAGGAGAAGAAAGTGGACCACACAAATCACTGTGAACAAGCTGCAAAGGGCCCGAAGCATGCCAAGAGGCACGTTTGTCAAACTGTCCCGATGATGTTTGCCGAGAACATAACCGGCACAAACACCATCTCTGTATGAAACAGGAGGAAGACCAGTCACCATCTGTTGATTACATAGTTGTTGCAATGAGCGATAGTTTAGATGACCAAACCGTTCATGCCAAAGTATGCTCAAGTCATCGCTATGAGCAACAAAAACAGATGAAAAAGATGATGACCCAAAGTTGTCAAACTTGTACAACCTGGTAATATCATCAGCAATTCCAGTTGCAAGAACATGCTTAGGATCTTTTAGATCCTTGATTACAACTTGGTGAGGTGAAAACTCTACGGTTTTACCTTCCCCTGAATGAGTGATTTGATATATTGATAGAAGGTTACAAGAAAGACTTGGAACACATAATACATCATTGAAATGACCATTATCTACTTGAACTATTCCAGATCCTACAACACTAAGAGATCTATCATCACCAACAAATATTTTCTTGGTGTTACATCCATTTAGAGCAAAAAATATGTCTTTATCCTTAGCCATATGATAAGATGCTCCTGAATCAATAAGCCACTCATCAGAAGTAGAAGTTGTATTGAAGGAGAAACCAGAAGCAGAAAGTGCATGTCCATGAGAAGAAGAAAAAGAAATAGAATCAATATTGATGTTGTGCTTCTTCATCGTTGCTTCTAAAGCTACCATCTTCTTGAAACATTTGGACTCATCGTGACCATCTTTATCACAAAAGTTGCAATGTTTGGCAGTCTTCTTATTTTTATATTTTGCTCCTTTGTCACCATTAGAAGTTGAAGCTGTCTAAGCGGGTTTGGGACCCTTATGTTGTTTGTTATTGTAACGASGAGGTTGTTTCTTGGGATACTTGGGTTTATCTTTCTGCTGGGTAACTAAGGCATTGTTGGAGGTACCTGCAGTGTTGATCACTCCAAGTTGTATAAGCTTATCTTCCTCTCTAATCAAAGCAGCACAAAAGGACTCAAGAGTGGGTTTTTGATAAGCTTTCCCTAGAGCCTCTCTCATGGCATAAAAGGTAGATACAAACACAGAATATGCACTACCTAGCTTAGAAAGAATAAGATAGATGCAATGCTCTTCCTCCATTTCTATCTCACATTCTTCACATAACATTTTGAGTGTTTTAAACTTAGATAAATAGTCTCCAAGGCAAGAAAAATCACTTGGACTTAAGGTCAGTACTTGATTTTTTAACTGTTGTGCTTGAATAATATTGAGTTTACCAAACACAGATTCAATCTTTTCCCAAGCTTCATGGGGGTCATCAATTTCTTTAAGGTGGAACCTTAAATCAGGAGAGATGGACATTTCGATTAGTCCACGTGCTTCGTCACTCCTATTAGCCCATTTGACTTTCTTATCATCATCAGTGGGTGTTTTTTCCTTTCTCAAGGTAATCCGATACAAGCCTTTACTTCTTAATAAATCTTCCATATGAGATTTCCATTGGAAGTAGTTGGTGCTGGTAAGCAAGAGATTACTTGTAGAAGCCACATTAAATATGCAGATAATATGGATTTAAAACTGAAACTGATGATCTTGATCGAAAGATCTCAAAAAGTTATGCGGTTTAAAAAAAAACGACATTGAAAACGAACTTTGGATGTGAGAGTTATGCCCTTTTAAAAAAAGGCATAAATGGTAACCAAATGACCACGTGATAGTGTAAGTTGCTTTATGAAGTGACCCACTTTTATAAAGAGAAGTGGAGATCACTTTTACAACAAAGTTACTTTATAAAAGAAAAGTTGCATGCAAAATCAATAACTCTAAAATAAAATATTAAAGCTACTTATAGTGATTCACTTTTATACTTGAAGTGAAATACACTTTACAATTTGAGCATGAACTTTTTCAAAAAAAGTAACAAAAGAGAGGCTTGAACTCAAGACCTCTTACTTAATAAGGCAACTTTTAACCAAATGGTCTAGCAAAACATATTGTATTTTTTAGGAAGAGGATTGGGAGTGTTGTTGTTGTGGAAGACAGCCTTGGAAATTATGCTCAAAAAAAAATATTTTCACAGAAGAAAAAAAATTCGCTTCTCAATGACAACAAGGGTTAGATCTCGGTTAGCTTACTCGAAAGATACACTTTTTCCTATATGTTTCTGATTTGCCGAGATCACACAGGGCGCGGGGCAAAAAGCAAAATACTACTCTGCAAAAATAAATAATACAAAACTGAAATAAAACCAAAATACTACTCTGCAAAAATTTTAAAAATACGTATTCAAGCTTTATACCTCCGGATTTGACTGTAACGGAAACCTTTTCGAGTGAAACGAAAAGTGTTCCTGAATGAAACGAGTACTCCAAACCCAATGGAACAGTCCTCTCAACCCAGAAATGTACGGAAATGATAGAAAATGGAAATGAGGCAACTCAGCTTCACGGTCTCAATCTATAACAGGAGCGGGTCTTCAAACAGGCTCTGATACCATGTTCGACAACAAAAGTATCCCAACAGAGGATGAACACCTTCAGTAACCACTCACATAACCAAATCAAAGATCAACACACCGATGTTTTCATGTGGTAAAACCCCTACAGGGAAACATCCACGGCCCCAGCCAACGCGGCCACTTGGAGCAATTTATTAATGCAAAAGAAAAAGATTACAGAGAGATTTTACAAGAGAATTTCTCACAATCGATCATCGGCAAATGACCCTCCATGCTCTTTAAATAGAGATCATGGACCAATCGGGTGTTAAGCCACGGATCAATGGTCGTTAATATCGAGGAGAGTATGAACCGTCGGATCACTCTATGTCGAGAACATATCGTGACCGTTGAATTTCCTAACTACAAATTCATACTAATGCATACTAAAGAAACACACTTTTACCTAACAACACCTTAGACCAAGTAGATCTTAACTAACTCCTAAGTGTCTAAATATCCTAACAGAATGGTTCGCCTTATCGAGCAGCGATTCTTTCGAAGTTCACAGTTGTGAGCAGTTTCGAAGAATGGTCTGTTTTAGAGGTTGGTACAGAATAGTCATTTCCACTGGAAATGCTCTAGACAATCATTCCCTAGGGCAGACTCATTCTCTCCAGGATGCACTGTGTTTAGTGCCGGAGGAATGGCCCAGTTAGATGAATGATCCAGGTTCAGCAATCAGGGCCAGGCATTCCCTAGGACAAACTCATTCTCTCCAGGTTGCACTATGATTAGTGTCAAAGGAATGGCCCAGTTGGGTGAATGGTCCAGGCTCAAAAATCAAGGACAATTATTCTTCTATGCTTGGGAAGAATAGTCCAAATAGCCCATGGTTGATGTTTTACTTTCTGAGGGCAGATGCTCTTCCAGAACTCACAGGTGTGAGTAGAAGAATGGCCCAGATGACTCAGTATGTATCATGATATTGTTGATATCATATGATATGATTGTTGTGGAGATTGTATGTCTCTGGACCGTAGTTGTATGCTACTGTGGTGGATGTGATCCACTGGTAGTGACTGTGTGTCACTAGTTAGTAGCTGTGTGATACTAGGAGTTGTTTTGTACCACTGGGTAGTAGTTGTGTACTACTATGGATAGACACATTTGTGTTCTATCGGATAGCATTGTTCTGATTTCCATGGAGACTATCACTAGTGTTGGAGATGATTTCCAGCTAGATGGATAGTCAATGTGATGATGGACAAACATTCTTCAGGCGGAGAATGGTCCAGGCAGAACAGATTGTTGGTGGACAGACATCCTCCCTACGGAGGATGGTCCGGGTTGACAGATTGTTGATATACCATGGACAAGTATTCTTCTAGGACGTATGTCCGGATTAGAAGAATGGTCCATCTGCCTGAGTTCACAGTAGTGACCAGAGTGGAAAATTGGTACAAGACAGACATTTTCCCTAAGTTCACAATAGTGGCCAGAGGGAAAATGGTCCAAGACAGTTATTCTTCTAAGACGTATGTCTGAATTAGAAGAATGGTCCTTGTAGCCCATGGTGTGCCTTTCAACATCTATTGGAACAATTATTCTTCTAGGACATGTTCGAATTAGAAGAATGGTCCTTGTATCACTCTGTGGAGTGAGTGACTTATTCAGCATCATGCACGATTACTCAAATGGAGTATGGCTTCCCGAGATGATGCAGTTGATGTTATCTGATGATACTGATAGTGATGACGTTGCTCGTGAGTTGATCTACGTGATCATGGGATAGCATGTGTGGCTATGATGATGATGATATCGGTTGAATGGTCTATTAGTGCTCAAGACCATTGCCTTTAATACCTCCCTAGCTAGGAGGGAGTGTTGATATTATGGTAGTTGTGGGAGGTATTAACCTCTACGTGTAACCTTTGACGAGACTAGAATATTTCAGGAAGCAAGAGAAACCCTAAACAGATGTGTGAGAACCCTAGAAGACATGTCAGCTCAGTAGAATATATATTATTAAGGTATTATACTCTAGGAAGACAAGTCGGCTCCACAAAAAAAAGATAAACAAAAAATATAATTACCAAAAAGTGAAGTCGGCCCAGCCAGAAAATTCACTGGACAGATTAGTATAAATAGAGGACGTCTTGGCTCATTTGTTAACTCTCTCTTACCCAGAAAACCAGAAACAGTGCGCAAGTTTGGAGGAGTGCAGTTGTCGCTACTGCAACTGGGATTTTTTGTCTTTGGTTACGGTTTGGACTTTTTGCCTTGGTTATGGTTTGGATTCTTTGTTTGGTACGCTAGTTATGGTTTGGATTCTTTGTTTGGTACACTAGTTATGGTTTGGATTATTTGTTTGGCTATTGGTTCTAGGGTTTGCTTCCATAATTATTTTGTCTGTCAAGGTTAAGGTGCTCGAGGGTGGCCTTTGTGCCTATGGTTGGGTGACTATATTGCTATATTGTCTATGGAAAAACGAACACATCTCTTTATTTCTAACACTAATACCACAGTAGCGCACATGGCATCCTTTAAAGCTGAGTAGGCTTGCTTGGCTACATCAATCCATACAAAGGCATTTTGTTTGAGCAAGGGTGTTAGGGTAGCATCAATTTTTCCATAATTTTTGACAAACTTCTTGTGGAAGTCAGTAAGTCCTAAGAACCCATGCAAGCTCTTCAATGTCTTAGGTCGAGGCCACTCTGGCTTAGCCACAACTTTCTTGGGATCTACTCATACACCATCCTTATTAACAATGTGCCCCAAGTATTCAACCTCTAAAGCCCCAAAAGAACATTTGGAGCATTTCAAGAATAGTTGGTGCAGCAAGAATTGGAAGGCTCAATCGACATGTTGTATGAGAGAATCTCAGGTTTTGTTGTAGATTTTGTTGTAGGTTTTGTTGTAGATATCAAGATCTTTGGATCGAACCAACTACAAATAAAGGTGAATCTCCTATTGGGGAAGGGTTGTAACACACCCAACCCCCTAAACCCTCTTAGGCTAGCGGGATGTCAAATTTCCACTTACACTTAGCTTCAGGTCTCAAGTTTGCACCCAATGACCTTTGTCCATCGTGACACACACAAGGACTTTCGTCTTCTTTCTTTTGCGCTGCGTGCCGCTGTAACAAAACCTCAGACTCATCACCCATCTTCCCAACAATTCTGTGACAAAATGTTGCTACCCAGACCAGGGAATAAACATCCTCGATCAAACGATTCTAACTCACTCGACCCGACTACATCAATGAGCAACGGTGAATCGGGTTTCTTCCCCATCAGGAAGGGGCAGATTACATAACTTGTTGTTGAGATCTGGAACAGTAGTGTCTATGGTTGGGTGGAACGTCCAACGTCTACAGCTAGTTGGTGAATGGTTTAGTGCTCTCTGTGTTTTCTCTGTAATTTGTATTACGTTGTGTATTTATTATCTCTAAGATATGTGTTTATATCATGCATGTTTGTTGTTAATGCTATGCATAACCTATTATTCCTTTATTTTATAGTTTAGCATGTTCTTGTTAATTGCATGCGCATGTATCAAGCTTCTTGATTTAAAGAATGGTAACAAAAACTCATAATTTGTCGAAGAAGATGAATTTAGAGGTACCTAGGTCAATGGGTACATTACAGTTTGGCATCGGAGTAAATTGTTTTGGGTTTGTTTGTGGCGGGTACGTCACATTTTGGTATCAGAGCGCCAATTGCAGCGCTTGCGTTGTATGGGTCAATTTACAGGTTGTGATTTTCGCAGAGGCCGAAGCGGCGGGTGCTAGGGCACCTGAACTTTGTTTCTTGAAAATATGAATTTTTGGGGAAATTGGAAAAAATTAAAAAAAAAATCGTACCATGACATGGAGGCCATGTGGCGAGTGACATGGTGGTGATGTGGACTGCCACAATGGCATGTCCATGGTGGCAAGGTCTGCAGTACGTAGTGGCATAGCTCGATACCATAAGTGGTATCGCATCACTCACAAGGCGGTTTTTCCAAAGGCCTTCAGCGATGCGACACCAATGAAAATGCACCATGTATCAGGGCAATTTTGGAGTGTCGCACCGCAGAGGGAGTGTTAACCCTCGCGCATGTTGGCGATGCAACATGCCCTCTCCACCATCGATCTTCTCTAATCTTCGTAGTTGGATCTGGGGAGCATGCAAGTTTGCACATCACATCACAAAGGAGGTGTTAACCCTCGCACATGTTAGCGATGCAAAATCGTTGTGGGTTGTTGATCATCCCCTGATCTCCAACGTTAGATCTAGGGTGGGGACAAGTTGCACGTCGAAGATAAGGTGTGGAGGTGGACCCGCCTATGACATGGCCCACTGCGGTGGTGCCATGTGGCAACCAATACGGGTGGGTCTCGCATTTAATAAATTATTTTTATATAGAAGAGAGAGAGAGGGAGGATGACAGGGCGGGTCAAGTGGTTGGAGGGGACATGGCACCCTCTCAGGGTGCCATGTGGACTCGAGGTGCCACATTATTAACCACATCAACGAATTGCCACGTAAGCAAAACTATCCTATAGTCTCAAAAACAAAAGTGTAGCCATTTTCTTATTTTGGCCATAACTGGAGCAAATTAAGTCAAATTGAGATGAAACTTCTAGGGTTTTTCTGCAATAAGGAGGGCTACAAAAATATCAGTTAGGGCCACTAGCCATTTCTACATAAATTCTCCAAAAAATTCAAAACAATGGTTTTTAAAGATCTGGGTCCAATTCAATTACAGAGATCCAAATTGAGCTGAAATCTTTAGAGAGTCTAGAAAGCGGACATGGAAATAACCCATGAAGGAATTGAATAAATTCTAAGGGGTTTGGAATGGGGAAAATGAAATAGACCAAAATCCACTATTTCAGACCATTTTGAGGGGATTTTTGGGATTTTCTGAGGAAAAGTGATCCTGGATCACAAAACTAGAAAATTTTTTTTACTCGACATTTTACATACTCATCAAGACAAACAACTTTGGTTTAGTGAAGTTTTTCCATAAGTGCGCAAGATTGTGAGAACCATTTTTGCTAAAAATTCCAAGTTTGGAAAAAAAACTGGAAAAAGGACAATTGCAAATTCCAGATTGTTGTAGAATCTTAGTGGAGCGATAGATGGAGAATTTGAAGGTTGTTGTGTGTTCACCATTATGAGTATTATCAGTGCCCGATACAAAAGTATTCTTGGTTCTTGATATATTTTCTTTTGCAGTTGACAGAGGTTGGCCTTCTAGTAAAATTGCACCAGTGGAGGAAATGCACAAATGTGGTGAAAGTGACTTTTTCAAGAAGCAATAACTTTCAACTCAAAAATCGAATTGGGGCATAAGAATAGTCATTGGAAAGTTGATGCAGAAGAGAATAACCTGAAATTATTACAATTTTGAGAATTATGTTATAATTCTTCATGAATTGAGCAGAAAAAGGACTTGTAGCATTAATTGACAAAATTTTATAATATGTATAATTCTAACAAAAATGGTTGTTTGCACATTTTGCAGAATTAGAGGTATAAGCAAATCAACTCAAACCTAGGAATTGGATATCAATGGAGGATGCATAGAGGGCCTACAGTCATCAGAGAAAAGCCAAAGGTCAAAATATCAGTGTGGGTAATGATGAGACAGAATCTAATGGACATAGGAGCAGAGTGGAACCAGCAAAGTTGGTAGAAACTATGAGAAGTCTCGGAATGGAAGTGCAGAGTTACAGACCTGACAACGAGAGGATAATGAGAGCACAAGAGGAGCAGAATCAAATAAATGCTCAAATGATGCAAAGCCTAAATAGTGGCAGAGACGAGCAAAGAATAGATCAGGCTCAAGACATGAGGAAGAAGCGATAATTACATAAGACTCATTCACTCAAGAAGTGCTAGTAGAAGTCCTTGACATCAGTCACCTCCTTACTCATCAAGGAAGTTTTATGCATCTAAAGAGTCAAGGAGCAATCCAGAAGTGTCTCTTGTTAGGCATCAAAGAAGACTCTATCGATTGGATAGTTTGAAAGGAGAGCTTAGGAAGATTAAGCCACCATCCTTTGATGGTGAAAGAGAACGGGAAGATGATGATGAAACCTAGTTGCTTGGAATCAGGAAGTATTTTCAATTGTAGAATTACTCATCTAACCTAGAAGCCAGAATTGACACATACCATTTGCATGGAAAAGCTGCTATGTGGTGGGATCAGTTGAAGCAAGTTGAGCACATTAATGAGAGTAGGATTACTTGGAAGCAGTTCAAGAAATATTTTTAGGAGTGTCTTTGAAGACAGGTCCAAGCGAGATGGCAAGGATAGCTTTCGTTTCAGAGGGAGCAGTCAATCGAGTGGATTGGAGAGCAGCCATGGTAGCAGATCTGATAGCAAAGACAGAGCCACCTCCAGGTGGTAGAAGTACCTTCCTCGCTAAGAGAGAGTGTTGATGTTTTTAGTACCATCGGACAGGCACTTCCACGTGGGTTTGTGTCAACACGTGGGAGTCGTCTTGAATGCCTCTCAAAACCTTAGGAGATTCACTTTATTAAGTTATTAATAAAATGATTGTACTTTTATAATATAGTGAGTTTAATTTAATTAAATGCCTAAGTATTTGGAATTAGAAATTAAAGTAAGCCCTGGGCGTTAGATCTAAAGTGAACACAAGGTTAGATCCCATCGGTTGATCACTTTAGGAGATCTAGGGTTTTGGAATTAGGGTAAACTCAAGGTTATAAAAGGCAGCCTATGTGAGAGGATGACACAGAATAGATACAAAGTGAGAAAGTGAGCTCTAATTGATTGGGTGGAGGACATTCATCCAAGTGTGGAGGGCAAGGGCCGAGGATAGCAAGGGTCGAGGATAGGAGAAAAGGGGCGACAAGCGAGATAGCAGTCAACCAGCAAGATTGAAGGATTGATCTTGATGTTTGTAGGGCTTGGCTATCCACTGTTTTTGTATTCCTCGGATGGACCATTTTCCCAGAACAGGAGCCCAGAATAATAATAATAAATCTCACAGATCTTGTTTTTCGTTTAGGATTTTTTCCAAGGGTAGTTTACCTAGAAATCTTTACGCAGTTTGTTTTGGTTTCAGTTTTATGCTTCCGCTGAGTAATTTAAGTTAAATACCAAAGTATCTCAAATCAACTAGATCAAATTTAATTGTTGGGGATAAGATATTTAGTTTGTGATTCAGATCTGTAACTGGTATGAGGGATTTTTTCCAAGGGTAGTTTACCTAGAAATCTTTACGCAGTTTGTTTTGGTTTCAGTTTTATGCTTCCGCTGAGTAATTTAAGTTAAATACCAAAGTATCTCAAATCAACTAGATCAAATTTAATTGTTGGGGATAAGATATTTAGTTTGTGATTCAGATCTGTAACTGGTATGAGAAATTAACATGGTATCAGAGCCCTGAACTTTGAAGAAGCCAAATTTGCACAATTGATAATTTGCAACGCAAGGAAGATTCTTATTTTGGTTATAGGTTGCGAGTAAAAGAAATTAAAAATAAATAAAAGGGAGATAGTTGTATGGTGCGGCCGTCATACGGCGCCATCGTACAATAGCCATACAGCGTATGGACTGCAGAAGAGCCTCAGATATGAGATAGATCGGGCTGAGGTGTGGATCGGCCAACGTGAAGAGTGGGTTCACGGACACGCACAGGCGGCAGGATTTGCAGGTGTAGACGTACATGAGCTAGAGAGAGAGAGGTTGCAGGCGCAACCTAGATGACAACAGAGTGAAGATCAATCGTGGGCTGAACTGCCAACTGTGATCCGCACGTGCAAATCTGAGGTAAGTCCACGCGAGCTGGTGTGGTGACAGATCGTCGACAGTTGAGTAGTAGCTCGTTGGGCTACAGTTCATGTTACAGAAGGATCAGCATCTAGAAGGCGGTCGCAAGAAACTGTTGATCAGCAGGTGCTAGCTGTGCGAGAGGACACCAACGGACAAGTCAACGAACAAAGCAGGGTTGGGACGGGCTGCAACAGAAGCCACCACCAAAGTCAACAATCGCACGAACATGGAGAGCAAGTTGTCGGTAGAGGAAAAGGAGTTGGCCAGCAAAGCAACAACCAACCAGTCGCCAAAGTCGCTAGCAGGGCCGCTAGGACAATGAGGACAAGGCAGCATGGGTAGCGACAACCTCCCAACAAAAGTCGCGAGCTAGCCAGACAATCGACCAGCAAGGCCGTGACAGCCAGGAACAGCCCAGAAAATAGTCGGACGACTCCCAGAAGGACTTGAGCAGCTACAGAAGTCATCAGGCAGCAATAGAGGGCCACGGGTAACCTCGGGCTGGGGTTCGAGGTAGCGGGCACTAGGCCTGAGCAATAGGCAGCAAGCAGCAGAGTATAGGCAACGAGCAGGGGATCTCGGACAAGGTCCCGAGTAACCAAAAAAATTGCCTTGGTTTTTGTGCCTAAGGGACTAGGCACATTTTTCAATGTTTTTCAGATCAGATTTTGGAGATGGCAGCGGTCGGGTTGAGGTATGAGGATTGGTTGAAGGGTGCCTCTAACTTTCTTTCGTGGAAAGCACAAATCATATTTCTCCTGAGGGAGCAGGGACTGTGGAGTCATGCAGAGACCACAATGACCATGCCGACAGATCTTGCACAGCTAGCCAAGCATGAAGCAAGCGAGGCCAAGGCAAATGTGGATGATCTTAGACTCGGTAAGGGATCATCTTATACCTCACCTATCTGAGAAAAAGTCAACCCATGTGATGTTCTCGACTCTGACAAATTTGTTTCAGAGTGAGAACGAGAACAGGAAGATGGTATTGAAGGACCAACTCAGGAACACCAAGATGTCCAAGACTGATTCAGTGACCAGTTATCTCACCAGGTTCAGTAAGGTTCGTGATCAGTTGGGGACAGTCGACGAGATAGTGACAGATGTGGAGTTAGTGAGGGTGGTCTTGAATGGGTTCACCAAGCCTTGGACTTCGTTCATCGAAGGCATATGTGCTCGAGAGAAGCTTCCAGACTTTGGGCAATTGTGGGATGATTACATCTAGGAGGAGACTCGTCGAGAGGCTCTCAAAGGCCTACAGGAGGATGGTGATGGAGAGAACCTTGCACTTGTCGACCAGGAAAAGAGGGGCAAGGGGAAGGTCAAGATGAACACAGGTGGAGATTCATCTTCACAAGCTGGCACGAGGAAGGACCTAAGTAAGGTCAAGTGTTTTCACTGTCATAAGAAGGGACAGTATGATTGACAGTGTCCGAAGAGGAAGAAGGGCAGAAACAGGTTGCAACCAGATGTAGCTGAGTCGGCAAGGGCTCAAGTGGATGAGTTTGCCAAGAATTTTGAACAAACAAAGTTCTTACTTGTTTCCCAGACTTCCTTGGGCACCATATCAACTGGTGCATGGCTAATAGATAGTCGAGCCACATGTCATATAACAGGAGCACGGGAATTGTTCGAGATCTTCACAAAGTTTGACTCAGATATGCATGTGGAACTTGGTGTGGGGACCAAGCACGCAGTGAAGGGATTTGGAATAGTGTCATTCCAGATGGAGTCGAGAGGTGCATTGAGAGTGACAAATGTGTTATGGGTGCTAGCACTCAGGAGGAGTGTGCTCTCAGTCTCAGTGATTGAGAAGAAGGGCTTTGAAGTAGCGTTCCAGGATGGACAGGCACTGATCAAACCCAGAGGATCTAGCTTATAAACACAGCAATTGTTTTTGAAGTTAGAGAGAGCAACTTGTATAGGCTAAAGGGCCAACCTATGCGAGCTATGGCAAGAAGCAAAGTGACAGAGGACAAGGAGCAGGTAACTGCGAAGGTTGAGCAGCTTAGAGGGAGTCATCCTTCAGGTTCAAGTTGGAAAGAGCAGCCTTCCACGTCTGTGAAAAAGGAGTCATGGTATGAGACGACCATGCAGGATGCTCAGGAGGAGGAGGTTTCTAGGAGCATGATCAAAGGGAAATCTTTGAAAACAGGTATGAGCAAGATGGCAGGGATAGCTTTCGTTTCAGAGGGAGCAGCAAATCCGGTGGTTTGGAGAGCAGCCATGGTAGCAGATCTGATAACGAAGACAGAGCCACCTCCAAGTGGTAGAAGTACCTTCCTCGCTAAGAGGGAGCATTGATGTTTTTAGTAGCATCGGACAAGTACTTCCACGTGGGTTTATGTCAACATGTGGCAGTCGTCCTGAATGTACTTGTGTAATAAAATGAGTTTAATTTAATTAAATGCCTAAGTATTTAACATTAGTAATTAAATTAATGTCCTAACCGTTAGATCCAAAGTGAACACGAGATCAGATCTCAGCGGTTGATCACTTTAGGAGATCTAAGGTTTTGGACTTGGGGTAAACTCAAAGTTATAAAAGGCAACCTATGTGAGAGGATGACACACAAAGTGAGAGAGTGAGCTCTCGCTGATTGGGTGGAGGACATTCATCCAAGTGTGGAGAGCAGGGGTCGGGGATAGCAGCAAGGGAGATAGCAGCCAACCAACAAGATCGAAGGATTGATCTTGAGGTTTGTAGGGCTTGGCTATCTGTTGTTTTTGTATTCCTCAAGTGGGCCATTTTCCCAAGACAGGAGACAAGAATAATAATAATAAATCTCGCGGATCTGGTTTTCCCTTTAGGGTTTTTTCCAGGGGTAGTTTACCCAGAAATCTTTGTGCAATTTGTTTTGGTTTTAGTTTTATGCTTCCGCTGAGTAACTTAAGTTAAATACCAGAGTATCTGAAATTAACTAGATCAGATTTAATTGTTGGGGATAAAATATTTAGTTTGTGATTCAGATCTGTAACCGGTATGAGAAATTAACAGAGTATTGACTTTGACATCAAGCATATCAAAGGAAAAGAAAATAAAGTTGTTGATGCACTCGGCAGAAGAGTACATCTCATGCATGCTACAGCCATTAGTATGTATAGTTCAAATTTAAAAAGCAGAATTTTAGATACTACTTTTACAGACCAGCATTACCTACAAGTAAAAGAAAGCTTACAGCGGGAAAATGTACAGCAGAAATGCATAAAAATAAAATTGATGTTCTTAGTTCTAAATAACTTAGGAGTTTGGTATTAAAAGAAATGCATAATGTTCCATATGTCAGCCATCCCGGTTACCAGCAAACAATTGCAACAATAAGAAGCCAATACTTTTGGCCAAAAATGAAAAAGGATGTTGTTGATCACATTGTCAGATGTATGGAATGTCAGAGAATGAAAGTTGAGCATAGACACACAGCGAGTTTGCTACAGCCATTACCAATTCCAGAGAAGAAATGGGAAGAAGTGGTAACCATTGATTTTTTATTCAATAATGGTAGTGGTGGATAAATTAACAAAGGCTGCTCATTTTGTTCCAGTGAAAATGACTCATACAACAACTAATATTGCAGAAATTTACATGAGGGAAATTGCTAGGTTGCATGGAATACTTAAGGCAATTGTTTCAGCCAAAGATACAAAGTTTACTTCAAACTTTTGGAGAGAATTATTTAGAGGATTTCCTACAAATCTGAATTTTAGCACAGCCAGATGGGCAGACAAAGAGAGTCAACCAAATAACTGAAAACATGTTGAGAATGTATGTGATGGATAAGCCATCTAAGTGGGAAGATTACTTGTATTTGGTTGAGTTTGCCTACAATAATGGGTATCAAGCTTCATTAAAGATAAGCCCATTTGAAGCTTTGTATGGTAGAAAATGCAATACTCTAGTGAGTTGGGATAACCCAGCAGACAAAGTGGTACTTGGGCCAGAATTGTTAAAGGATATGGAAGACCAGATGGTTAAATAAGAGGAAATTGAAAGCAGCACAAGATAAATAGAAGAGTTATGCAGATAAGAACATGACAGCTAGAGAATTTAAAGTGGGAGAGCATATGCTTTAGAAAGTGAAGCCCAAGAAGAGCTCATTGAAGTTGGGTAGTTGTACAAAGCTAGCAACCAAATTTTGTGGTCCATTTGAGAAATTGGACAAAATAGGGCCAATTGCATACATGCTTGCATTGTTTGCTTCCATGAATGTGCATAATGCATTTCATGTCTCTTTGCTAAAAAAGTATGTGCATGATCCTAACCATGTTATTGATTGGAATTCGATTCAGGTGGAGCCAAGAGACTTTCAGGTCCAGCAGGTGCACATATTGGACAAGAAGGTCAAGGTGCTCTGGAATTGAGCCATGGGATTGGTAAAGGTTTAGTGGACCTGTTATGGTCTTGAAGATGCTACATGGGAGCATGAAGATGCCATGCGAAAAGAGTACCCGCAACTTTGTGAAGACTTTTGAATTTTTTTTTTGTTTTGTATATGCACTAAGGACAGTGTCAAAATAAGGGGGAGGGGAATGTAATACCCCGGTTTTGAGTCCCCAGATTAATAATATATTTTGTTTATTAATGAAAGACCAGAGTGCCTGTAAAATTGAAAGGACGAAGTGCCTAGAAATGTTATACTTTGAATATATTAATCAAATATATTGTTGGCTGCAAAACAGGCAACGACAAAGATAGAGGGCTACAATGTTTCACTAAGACTCTGAGATGGGGGGCGCGGGTGTGGGGAGACGCATAGGGGGGATGTGTGGAAGTGCCTCCAATTTTTAGGGATTTTAGGGAAATAGGGGACGGTGGGAAGTCACATATATAATATAAAAAATATAAAATATAAAATTTTAAAAATAATAACGATAATGATAAAATCTCAACAATAACAATTCAATGTTCATCCCATGCAAATTCATCAGTATATACTAAAATACTACTAAATTAGTAAATTAAAAATTCAAATTTGTAAATGATATAAACTATTAAACATGATTCAAAATTCAAATTCAGTAATGAAATACATTGATTCATAAATCATAAATGAAAGTTGAAACAAAAATAGGGGACGGTGGGAAGTCACATATATAATATAAAAAATATAAAATATAAAATTTTAAAAATAATAACGATAATGATAAAATCTCAACAATAACAATTCAATGTTCATCCCATGCAAATTCATCAGTATATACTAAAATACTAAATACTACTAAATTAGTAAATTAAAAATTCAAATTTGTAAATGATATAAACTATTAAACATGATTCAAAATTCAAATTCAGTAATGAAATACATTGATTCATAAATCATAAATGAAAGTTGAAACAAAAATAGTTAAATAGTGATACATTGATTTAAAAATTAAAATCATCATTCTAGAATCTAATTAATTAGTACTAAGCAAAATACTAAATAGTAGATACCAAAGTCTGAAATAGTAAATTGGATTTACTCAAACTAAAAAATTTAAAATAGTAAAGAGTGACGAGTCAAGGTCTGAGGTCATCAGTGTCTAGAGTCAAGACTCAAAAGTTAAAATTGAAAAACAATGAACATTGAAAATATATTTTAAAATGACCATCATGGAGTCAATCTCATTGACCGGTCCTCTACATTCATCTCCCGCATGAAGTCATCAGGACCATCAAAGGGAATGTCACTATCTGTCACTGGGTCAGTCACTCTCATGAGTAACCAATGGCACACCAACCAAATTATGTTTCAACTCATCTGGTTAATTGTGTTTTAAAATTTAATTGTGTTTTAAAATTTAATTGTGTTTTATTTATTTAGCTTTTAAAATTTAATAAATTAATTGTGTTTTAACTTTTAACTTATATATATATATATATATATATATATATATATATATATATATATTTAAAAAATTAAAACACACACACATATATATATATATGTATGTATATGTTTGTTTTTTTATTTTTTTATTTTTATTTTTTTTAATTTAATTTATTTTCTTTTTTAAGCCTTATTAAGCAAAAAACAATTCGAGGGGATGCCCAGGAGTCCCCCACCTTGGGAAGTCACATCCCCCTACGTCCCCTCGCCTCTCCCCAAAAAGGGGATGTGGGGAAATGCCCCCCGAGGAGTCTCCTCGTCTTGAGGATGTGGGAAATATGGGGGACACGACCCCCACCGTGGGGGATGCATCCCCGTGGAACACAGGAGGGTATGATTCCACAAGAGAGGGGGCTAAAGGGGCTAAGTATTTTTATTATATTTTATTCACCCATCTTGGTTTTAGTTGGGAAAAGTGGTTACATGAACTTCTTGGGGAAGGCCATGTGGTGCTTTATTTGCATGTAATTATATAAACCCCCTTTTTGGGTTGTTTAGGGGTTAATCACTCATTTTATTTTGGTTCCTCATTCATTCCTGCTCTTGGTCTAAGCATGGAAAATGAATTAGGGGAAGGGAAGAGAAGAGTCATTGCTTGTTGGTTGTAAGTAATTGTTGATTATTCCATAAAGGAATGGATGCTTGTGTACATGAGAATGATGGCAGTTGTGACAGAACTATCCACAGCTGAGAATCTTTAAAGTTTCCAGCATTGAGATTTCCTGACCAGTAGCACTAGAACCCTGGAAAATAAGTGGAACAACCTGAGGGACTGCATTGCAGAGAAAGGGGTTCATTTCTTTGGGT
This sequence comes from Picea mariana, assembly GCA_032191745.1. Taxonomy (NCBI): domain Eukaryota; kingdom Viridiplantae; phylum Streptophyta; class Pinopsida; order Pinales; family Pinaceae; genus Picea; species Picea mariana. The sequence continues at coordinate 494,274 of JASDQU010102891.1, read as the reverse complement.
TATGTAGGTTGAAGGGGAAGAGAGTTGGTAAACTAGGATTGTTGTGTGGTTGGGAAAACCGTGAGAGCTTAATAGATGGTTGTGTGTGTTAGAGTCGTCCTAGGGCTCGTCCTTGTAGATTCATAGCCCTAGCTTAGGGGTGACCTGCTGTTGAAATCTGAAACAGTAGTGTCTATGGTTGGGTGGACGTCCGACGTCTATAGCCAATTGGTGAATGGTTTATTTAAAGATAATTGCTCTCTATGTTTTCTCTATAATCTGTATTCAGTTGTGTATTTATTATCTCTGAGATATGTGTTTATATCATGCATGTTTGTTGTTGATGTTATGCATAACCTATTATCCCTTTGTTTTATAGTTTAGCATGTTATTCCTTTATTTTATAGTATCATGCTTCTTGATTTAAAGAATGGTTACAAAAATACATAATTTGTCCAAGAAGGCGAATTACGAGGTACCTAGGTCGATGGGTACATTATGGTTTGGTATCAAAGCAAATCGTTTTGGGTTTGCTGGGGTACGTCACAAAATATCACAAATTGTGATCCTAACAATGTGGGCGAGAGTTATCCAGAAAGAGCGTGTGGGCAGCCTGCACTTCGTGGGCTAGGGATTCCTCCTTGGTTGGATCAGTGTTTGTATCTGGTATATCAATATTCAAGTGGCCACTTAGTGTCGCCAACACTTGGCCTTGTCTGTCCATTGTGTTGTTCGTACCTTTCAGTGTAGACACAATGCCAAAAAACCTAGCTTCAAGAGGTTGGCTCTAAGCAAGTGGAGCCTAGTTTTGGTTCTTTGTGTTGGCCATGTTGCAAATTTGAACCATGGGACCACCAAAGATTTTGTGGAAGTGATGTTCTCCACTTATCTCACTATGATCGATGGCTTGAAAGGAGTATGTTCAAATATACCATGAATCATTATATTGTCGAGTCCACACAAAAAGGGTTACTTGAGAGGTAGATCCAAGCGATCAACACAACGCAAAGAATCTTTTGAGATAGGTCTCTCGCAATTGTGTAATAGAACCTTGGTAGGAGTATTACTACACTGACAAGACAAAATTTCCAAATTCCTTTTGGATGAAAAGATGTAGGAATTTTGTTGGCCAACTGCAAAGGGTTTGCAAGGTCCTAAGGACATAGGAGTGTCAAGTGCTATAGCTCTCTAATATACTAGAGGGTTTCCAACAATAGTGCTCAACCAAATCTTTCACGACACCGACTAAGAAGGATAGACAGTATCCTTAGTCGTACTACCCGATACTCGAGTACACAAGAGTGATCTCCTCGAGTGTTGTTCTCAATGGTACTATAGCAACAAGACGATCGTAGGTTTATATAAGGTTGGTTTTAGGTATGCCTAAAGGGCTTCTAATATACCCAAGGATACGTGGAAGACAATCTCGTATACAAGTGTTTGTTGTTTGATGTGGTACTACTCGAAGGAGTACTGACAGAGGTTACAAGGGTGTCCAACCAAGTGACACAGCTTGTATTTTTTTGCGTGTATTTTTCCCTGGCCACAATTTTACCGATTGAAGGAAAGATCTGTGTTATTTAAAGACAACAGAACGTGTATCTAGCCTAAAAAAATCTGCTATAAACTAGAGGCATGTTGGCTTAGGAAAGAGCTTTGATACCATTTGTAGTGGTCCTTAACCCTTAAACTTGAAACACAACCAAGTATACAAAGAATACAATTGCAGAAAACTAAATACAAGAGACAATAAAACGAAATATACCAAGATACCCTTGTTTTATGATAATCAGAAAAAAGAAAGCAATGTTCACTTGCCTCTTAAGGTGGGGCAACTTTTCACTAAGCAAAGCTCCAAATACAACAACACACAACAAACATTCCATGGCCTCCTATCTCTTTAAATAGATTCTCAATAGCAAAACCCTAACTACTTGCGGTACCATCACTAAAGGGTACCAACTACCTAGTAGGCCTTATAAAGTGGACCCTTTACATTAAATAACTATCCACTACTATCTAGTGGGGCCTTATTCAAAGAGGATGGCTGCATACAACAATTGACTGACTCCTAGGCAGTCTAAAGTGGGGAGGTTAGGGGAGGACCCTAACACAAAGGCACGATAAATTGGGGACTGGAATACACCAAGAGTATAAAAGCAGTTACATGTATTCCGACAGGGCTCAATATGCAAATGACAGGAAGTCAACATTTGGTTATGTGTTCCACTCAGGATCAACAATGTTCTCTTAGAGTGCAAGAAGTATCAAGCAGTTGCACTATCTTCAACAGAAGCAAAATACAAAGGAGCTTTACTTTAGCAGCAACGTGTGAAGTAATGTAGTTGAGCGGGGTCTTAGTAGACAATGGTGTATAGCACGATTCACCAACCTCTCTATATTGTGATAATCATGGCATAATTCAGTGGGAAAAACATGTAATCCATGCTAAGTTGAAGAACATTGAGGTGCATTTTCAATACCTCGGGCAGTTGCCGGAAGAAGCAAGGATGAAGTTGCAGTTTAGCAAACCAGTACATCAAAGAGTGGACATATTTACCAAAACATTGGGCAAAGAAAGGTTTCAGAAGTTTAGAGCACTGTTGGGAATGAAGCAAAACATTTTTTCATTATGGGGGAGTTCTGGAAATAATGAAAAATTTTATGGAGCATAGTGCAAGTTTGCAGAAGTAAATCAGCAATAAGGTTTTGTGCTAGCAGGATGCACTGTTGTGTCATCAATTCATTGTTGATAACACAAGCAAGGTTACATGATTCGTGGGTGCAGGCGAAAATTGGCAGAAGAATACTGTGCGGGTGTGGCAGCTGTCCCAGATTTAGGAATCGGTGAATCAGCACCCTATAAATATATATTTATATGAAAAAATAAACAGAATTCTGGAACTTTTATCTTGTTAAGATATCTCTTGGTATCTCTCATAACTCGTCACTGTTAAAATTTCAGTACATGGTGATCAGATCAGCAAACAAAAAATACCTAAGAAAGCTGGAAACTTAACTAACTCTCAAAACTGGTGTTACTGCTAGAACTTAACACACATTGACGAACTGAAAAGTGTAAACAGCAAACTAAAAGAAACTCAGAACAGCAGACTGTATGTACTCATTCTCCATCACTTCCAACAGAAAGATACCAGGCAAACAGCTCAGAACTTTTATCTAACCCACTATTAAAGTGGTGTGGCATGCTCTTTTATAGACTAGGAGAGAACACAAGATACAATGAATGTAGACCTAGTGGTGCACCCTCCTACATGAGTTCTCTGCCTAGAATAGCATGCCTCAACTGGAGAACACTGAGTCTGCATGCATGCATGCGCCTTCTGCCTTGGAAACAGTGCCAGTCCTAAAAATCGAACTTCCTCATGCCATCGCCTAATCTAAAGTTGGAACTGCACTAGACTAAAGTGAACTGAACCTTCTAAATATGTCTAATGGCAGTGCATGCTGCATGCATATGCTACAGCCACTTGATGCCTACTATACTATTGCGCCTGCTAAAGATGAATACTGCCTCTAAATAAAACAAGTCTAAAGCTGGAACATGCATGCATGTGCCTCTATCACTGTTACATGACCGCCCACTGCCCTCTAGCACTGTCACATAGCTGTGGTATGCCTCCAAGAGGCTTCTTCTGCTGTGCCATCATCCACAGATCTTCCATGCTGCACTGTAAACAATACCATGTGGACCGCTGAGTGCGATATCCTGCTGAAGTAGAATCTGCTGTGTGCAGCAAAAGCTTACGAGAACACAATCTGAGAAACGTGTAAATCCAACAGTTACAACTCTCCTCTTCACTCTTGCAAATTGAAGATAAATTCAAGTTTTTAAATTTGCAGAAGAGGATGGGATGGAGGAGATCAGGGTTTGCTAGATAACTAAAGACTGGGAAAATAATTTTGCTTCTCCAAATCTTCATTCTTTCTCTCCCATCAATGAAAGAATGACCTCAAAGAAGTATCAAGAATGTCCTAGCAATCTCTGCACTGCTAATAACACATCAGAGGAAGCACAAAGGCAACTCTCTAGATAGACTAAAGAAGCATAAGCTTCAATTCTTCTACATGCATTCCCATCAATTACAACCTCTTATGTTCCCTTATTCACAAGACCTTGAAACATTTCATCCATACTATAGAGTCATAGTTTCAATTATGTGATATTCTATAAAAAATAATTGCTTATGCATTCCCAAGACATTGAATCTCTTACCATATTCAATCTTCAAGAGCATGTGTCTTTTCCCATAGCACAAATTGTTGGAAGTAAAATCTAGGGTGTGTTCTAGACATGTAATTGCAAATTTTATGTACCGGTTCTTCAAGTATGGGAATGAAGCATAGGTGCTTGAATGCAAACATGCCTGTATACATCCAAACAAACACGTGTGTGGACTAAGAGTTTGAAAAGATTCAGAATTATAAACAAGTCATAGAATGCTGAATAATTGATTTTACATACAAGAACTACTTAGTAATTAGTAACATGTTGAAAGAATGGAGTAGTTTATGTAAGTTGATATATGCTCATATCTTTAGCTGACAAAGGAAGAAGTTATTTGGAAAAAATCAAGACTGAAATGCAACAGCTTACAAAGTTCCAACAGCTGGTGTATCACAGAATGCTGTATGACTGCTCGTATGAGTCTATAACAAGTTTAAAGTGACTGCTGGTTTGCATTAAGACCAAGTTCCAACACACTCCAAGCATTAACAGAAGTGCCCACTTCCTAGTGATCTCCTTCTAGGATCTGGTTAATGGTGCTCTCATTGCATTCTGAAATGCGCAAAAGCAATTGAAAAATGATGCATGTAGGATTTTTAGTGTGTTTTTAGAGGTTCTGGGCAACTCATGTTGAGTGAGCCCTAGGTTGTACACATAGCATTGAGATGCTATAGTATATTTACTATATTGTATTTGCAGTTTTTCAAGAAATAGACGTTTTGAATTTTGTGCAAATCTATTAAGACATACCTTGATGAGTTTTTAATGTGCTTCTTGTGATGATCAAATTATTTATGTGAAGATTTAATAATCAACTATAAATTTGAGCATTCTACCAACCCAGTATTATTCAGGCGGGAGTATAACTCTGTAGGAGAAGAAAAAAGAGTATATGTCCTAACCACACCCTTATTGGGGACCTATCTCAACAAAATCCTTGTGTTACACTAATCATCATGGTGTCACTCTCTAGTAAGCCTTTTTGGTGGACCCACTCGCCCCATTACTAGACAATTATCTCAATATACCCAGAAACCAGAACTAATCGCCTTGGTACCACTCTCCAATAACCTTTTTTTCTTGTGGACCATTGTCTCTATGGCTACTAGAAACAACAAGCTAAACACATGAGTCTCCCGCTTGAAACACGGTGTGACAAGTTGCAACACAAAATAGACCACACCCACCCCTCTTCCGAGCAAAACATTGCTTTTGTCAATGCAAAGAGCACCAAACTAGACTCTGTCCTAGACCAACTGTCCCAACTCATGGCAATGTACAATCAATTCAAGGGTTACAATACCAGGACCAGTCGTCTCAACCAGTTGAAGCTAAATCATCAAACAATCTGATGGGACCTCACTCTCACCCATTTGTTCGTGGACCTATGACTTGGACATGGCATCAACTCCCTAAAGTGGATCTCAACTATTTTGATGGCTTCAACCCCACATGCGAGGTCACTCAGATGGAACAATATTTTTCCCTGCATGGCTTCATTGATGACTTAATGAAACTTCATGTGGGTGTCTTATATTTCGATCTTGAACATTGGCAATGGTGGCAATGGCATAAGAATTCCCAACAGGGTTATATAGCTTGGACACAATTTGTCTCAGACCTCTATGAATGCTTTGAAACAGACACTCATTATTTGAGCCGCCAAACAAAGCTTAAACAATCTGGTATAGTCGAAGAGTTCATCTCCGGTTTTGAGCAACTTGTTGTCCGCACCTAAGGCATGTCAGATACCTTCTTCAGGGAATGCTTTATCAGTGATCTGAAGGAAGAGATACGTGCCCAAGTCTTAACATCTCATCCTACTACTTGGTTGGAAGCCTCTCAAAGAACCAAGGAAGCCCAAAAGGTGGTGAAAGCCCAAATCAAAAAATTGTCCTTTATTCCCATACCCGTCCCACCAATCGCTCTCCTTCCTCTCCACCCCTCAAGACCCACAAGTTAACCCTTACTAAAATTACGAAGCATCAACTTAAAGGTCTCTGCTACAATTGTGAGGAAAAATATTTTACCATGTATAAATGTAAGGAGAAAAAACTCTTTATGGTCATTCCAAAGGATATTTCAGATGATGAAGATGAAGCTATACCTTAGAAGCCTCTGCCTCCACCCATTGAAGACATTCCTTCGTTTGCTTAGCAAGATGCAGAACCCCGGATCTCCCTACATGCCTTGACTAATTTTATGATTGCCTAAACCATCAAATTGATTGGCTACATCAAACATCGCAAAGTCATTATATTAATTGACAACAGTAGCACCCATAACTTCATTCACCAATGGTTAGCCCAAGAAACGCACCGTTATATCCATCCTATGAACAACTTCCAAATCATGATCGATAATGGAGGTTCCATGAAATGTGGGGGTCATTGTGAAAATGTGCAGCTTCCAATGGGTGATTATCCCTTGAAAACCCACATGCTTGATATTGAAATGGATGGTTGTCACATCGATTTGGGTGTTGAATGGTTACAAACATTAGGACCCATCAACATGGATTTTTGAGTTATACATGAGTTTCCAATAGGAGGGGCATCACTACACTTTCCAAGGAATCATAGTTGATTCTCCACAGATCGTCAACTCACACCATATCGAAAAACTTCTTAAAAAAGGGAATTCATGAATTATTGCCCAATTCCATGCCATTCAATACTCTGAAACACCTTCTCAACCCATCCATCCTGACATGCAATCACCCTTGGCCAAACACCAATCAGTCTTTGAAACCCCCCAAGGCCTCCCACCCTCCTAAGATGCACATGATCATTCTATTTCGCTCATACCAATTATCCCCCCACCCAATGTACGTGCCATTATCGCCACCCATTTGCCCAAAAAAATGAAATCGAAAAGATAGCTCAAGAGTTGCTAGTTGTTGGTGTCATCTGCCCTAATACGAATCCTTATTCGTTACCAATTATCATGGTCCTCAAAAAAGAAGGCACTTGGCACATGTGTATGACTTTTGATCTCTCGACAAAAAAACAGTCAAGGATAAGTTTCCCATTCCATTCATTGACAACCTCTTAGATGAGCTCAAAGGCACTCAATTCTTCACCAAACTTGATCTATGTTCTAGCTATCACCAAATTCGCATGAAGGCAGATATTCCCAAAACTGCTTTTCTCACCCATGAAGGCCATTACGAGTTCTCGGTGATGCCGCCCTTTGGCCTTTGCAATGAACCTTCCACCTTCCAAAATCTCATGAACAACATCTTTCAACCCTTTTTCCATAATTTTGTCCTTGTCTTTTTTTATGACATCTTGATCTACAATAAAACTTGGCACACCAATGATGTCATCCATGTGGATCAGGGCTTACAACTGCTTGTTAATCATCAACACTTTCTCAAGAGGTCCAAATGTGCCTTTGGTGTCTTTGAAGTGGAATATTCAAATCATATTGTTAGTAATGATAGTGTACGTGTGGACCCGAAGAAAACTGAAGCAATGTCGGATTGATCATGTCCCAAAACTCTTAAGAGTTTACAAGGTTTTCTTGGTCTCACAAGTTACTACAAAAATTTCATCAATAATTGTGGTAAGATTGCCACTCCCCTCACTGCCTTGCTTAAAAAAAATGCTTTATGTTGGAATGAAGTCATTGATTAGAACTTCTAGCATTTGAAGAATGTTATGTGTACAACCCCAGTACTCATACTGCCAGACTTCACTAAGACCTTTGTCTTGGAATGTGATGCCTCCGGTAAAGGCATCGAAGCAGTCCTCTTGCAAGAAGGAAGACCATTGGCCTTTACCAACAAACAACTATGTGAGCGACACTTGGGAAAATCCACTTATGAAAAAGAAATGATGGCTATCTTGCATGTTGTGGATATCTAGCGTCCCTATCTACTTGGGCAACGTTTTCAGATTAAAACTAATCATCGTAGCCTGAAATACCTCCTAGAGCAAAGGATTTTGTCCCTGGAGCAAAGGATTTTGTCCCTCGAGCAAATGTTGGGATATGATTATGAGATAATTTATAATAAAAGCAAGGAGAATTTAGTAACAGATGCTCTCTCTCAAATGTATGAAAAGGAAGGGTCCCTCTTTTTACTCTCCATCATAACAGATTAGTTGAATGAGGTCCGCAAAGAATGGCTAACAGATCCCATGATTGCCCACGTGATCCAACAACTTCAAATGGCACCCCATGCATATCAAGGCTACACTTGACAGAATGAAGAGCTTTGCCATAAAGGGTGTTTGTGTTTGAACAAATAGTTCACCTTTAAATCAACGGTGTGATTTGAACTCCATGCATCTCCAACAGTAGGTCATTCCAACTTTCATAAAACATATGAAAGGATCAAATGTTCAGTTTTTTGGGAAGGCAAGAAAAAGGACATCCACATTTTTGTGGCAGAATGTGACCTTTGCCAACGACACAAGGGAGACATAGTGGAAACTCCATGCAAGTTGCAACCTTTACACATTTCGCTAGCTATATGGACTTCATTGTGAGGTTACCAAAACCTAGCAATAAATTCATCATCATGGTTGTGGTTGATCACCTTTCCAAATATGCTCATTTTTGTGTTCTACAACACCCTCTTAAAGCTTCCACGGTCACTCAAGTCTTCATGGATAATATTTTTAAACTCCATGGTATGTCGCAATCTATTGTAATGGATTGTGATCCCACTTTCATTAGCAATTTCTTATGGTATTCTTTATTAGTGAATTGAAAGATGCGAAACAGAAATAAGAGGAAAATTGACAGATTACAATTGCAATATCCAAACAAAGAATCAGAATACCACAAATGTTAAACCTTTATTGATGGAAGCAATGTTCACTTGCCTCTTCGAGGGGGCGACCTCCAATTGAGCAGAGCTATGATTACAAATAACTTCACAAGACATCTCATTACATTGCCTCTACTTTATATAGTACTATCTACCTCCTAGGAACATTCTAGAGAAAAAAAATTCTAGTAGGCAGAACCTCAAGCTACAACCAAATGGAACCTTCTTCATTCAGTTTAGGAAGGCTAGTTTGAGCACGACAATTAGATCCAAGCACTTTCTTTATGTAGGAGACATGAAAGATTGGATGAATTTTAGAGTGGCTCGGAAGTTCTAATTTGTAAACCACTAGCCCAATACATTTGAGGACCTTATAGGGGCCATGAAACCTTGGAGCAAGCTTTTGGTGGTGGTTTTCTTTGAGGGAGGTCTGCTTATAAGGCTGCAGATGAAGGAACACCAGATCCCCTTCTTCAAAATGCCATTCGAAGAGATGTTGATCATCCTGTTGCTTCATCTGATTCTAAGCCATGACCAGATTATCTTTGAGAGTGCAAAGAATGTTGGCCCAAGCTATGACGATTTTGTCGACCTCTTATACCTTAGAGACTCTTAGTAAGTAGGATAGCATTGGTGGGGGCTTTTGGCCATAGACAACCTCAAAGGGGGTCATTCAACTAGCACCATGATAAGTTGTAATGTACCACCATTCTACTAGGGATAACCACTAAATCCATTGGACTGTCATTCTGAAGTAAAGCACCTCAAATATGCTTCCAAACACTCATTGACAGCTTTAGTCTGACCATCAATCTAGGGATGATAGATGGTGCTAAGAAGCAATTGAGTGCCCTAGAGCCTAAACATTTCTTGCCAAAAATTGCTAATGAAAGTGGGATCATGGTCCGTTACAATAGATTGAAGCATACCATGGAGTTTAAAGATATTATCCATGAAGATTTGAGCAACCAAGGAGGCTTTAAAGGGGTGTTGTAGAGCACAAAAATGAGCATATTTGGAAAGGCGATCAACCACAACCATGATAACGATTTTATTTCCATATTTGGGTGACCTCACAATGAAGTCCATAGAAATGTCAATCTATACAACTAGAAGAATAGGTAAAGTTGTAATTTTCCTAGAGTTATCACTGTTTCTCCCTTGTGTCGTTGGCAAAGGTCGCATTCTACCACAAAAATGTGGATGTCCTTCTCCCTACCTTACCAAAAAAATGAACGTTTGATCCGTTCATATGTTTTATGAAAGTCAAAATGACCTGCTATTGGAGATGCATGGAGTCCAAATAACATTGTAAATTTAAAGGTAGTGTATTTGTTCAAATACAAGTGCCCTTTATGGCAAAGCTCTTCATTTTGCCAAGTGTAGCCCTAAAAGATGCATGGGGTGCTATTTGAAGTTGTTGGATCAAGCGGGCAATCTTGGGATCTGTGAACCGTTCTTTGCAGATGCCATTCAACTAATCTGCTATGATGAAGGATAGTGAAAAGAGGGAACCTTCCTCTTCATACTTTCGAGATAGAGCATCGACTACCACATTCTCCTTGCCCTTCTTATAAATGATCTCATAATCATATCCCAACATTTTGGTGACCCATTTATGTTGTTCAGGGAATGAAAATCTTTCCTCCAGAAAGTATTTCAAGCTATGATGACCAATTTAATCTAGAAACATTGCCCATACAGGTAGGGACGCCAAATAGTCATCATTTCTTTTGTCTAGGTGGATTTTCCCAACTACTACTCACAAAGTAGTTTGTTGGTAAAGGCTAATGGTCTTCCATCTTGCATGAGGACTGCTCCCATGGCTTTACCAAAGGCATCACATTCCAAAACAAAAGTCTTAGTGAAGTCCGATAGAGCAAGTACTAGGGTTGTACACATAGCATTCTTCAAATCTTGGAAGGCCCGATCTGAGGATTTATTCCAAAGCATTTTTTTTAAGCAAGGCAGGGAGAGGAGATGCAATCTTACCATAGTTCTTGACGAATTTTCTATAGCAACCGATCAGCGATGAGACCAAGAAAACCTCATAAACTTTTAAGAGTTTTGAGACGTGGCCAATCCTTCATTGCTTCAGTTTTCTTCAAGTCCACTTATACATCATTACTAACAATATGACCCAAATATTCTACTTTAGAGACACTTGTTATCGCGGGATTTGGGGGGTAACAACACCAAAAGCACATTTGCACCTCTTGAGAAAGAGTTTATGATTAGAAAGCAACTGTAAGACTTGATCCACATAGGTGACATAGGCATGCCAAGTTTTACTGTATATCAAGATGTCAACAAAAAAGACAAGGACAAAATGATGGAGGAAGGGTTGAAAGATGTGGTTCATGAGACTCTGGAAGGTGGAAGGTGCATTGCAAATACCAAAAGGCATCACCAAGAACTCATAATGGCCTTCAGGAGTGAGAAAAGCAATTTTTCAAATATCAACCGCCTTCATGCAAATTTGGCAATAGTCAAAACAGAGATCAAGTTTGGTGAAGAATTGAGTGCCTTTGAGTTCATCCAAGAGATCATCAATGATGAGAATGGGGAACTTATCCTTGACGGTTATTTTGTTGAGAGCTCGAACGTCAAGACACATGCACCGAGTACCTTCTTTTTTGAGGGCCATGACAACTAGTACTAGAGCGGATGACACCAGCAGCTAACAACTCCTAAATTATAATGACGATTTCGTTTTTTGGGCAAATGGGTGGTGATAAAGGCATACATTGGGTGGGAGGCTACCTAGTTTGAGCAGAATAGAATGATCAGGCACACCTTGGAAGGGTGGGAGGCCTTGGGGGGTTTCAAGCACTGATTGGCATTTGGCCAAGACTAATTGCATGTCAGGATGGAGGGGTTTAGAAGGTGTCTCAAAGGCTTGAATGGCATGGAATTGGGCAACAAAGACTGAATGCCCTTTTTAAGAGGTTTTTCCATGGTGTGAGTTGATCATCTCCAGAGAACTGACTATGATTCCTTGGAAAGTGTAGCGATGACCCTCTTGCTAGAAACTCGTGTATAACTCGTGGAAATCCATGGTGATGGGACCTAATATCCACAACCATGCAAGACTCAAAACAATATCATAACCACCCATTTCAATAGAAAACATGTGGTTTTTAAAGGAATAATCACCCATTTGGAGCCACACATTTTCACTGTGACCACCACATTTCATGGAACTATTATTAGCAATCATGATCTGGAAGTTGTTCACAGCATGGATATAGCAGTGTGTTTCTTGGGCTACCGATCAATGAATAAAATTATGGGTGCTACCGATGTCAATTAAGATAATAACTCTACGATGTTTGATGTATCCAATCAATTTGACAGTTTGGGGAGCCGAAATACCAATCAAGGCATGCAAAGATATTTGGGGTTCCACATCCGGCTAAGCAAAGGGAGGATTGTCTTTAACTGGCAGAGGCAGAGGTTCCTAAAGAAGAGCTTAAGCTTCATCCTCTGAAATGTCCTCTGAAATGGCCCATAAAGAGTTTTTGCTCCTTACATTTATGCCCAAGAAAATATTTCTCATCACAATTGTAGCAAAGACCTTTAAGTTGGCGCTTTACCATTTCAACATGGGTTAACTTGTGGATCTTGAGAGGAGAGGAAGGAGAGGGATTGGTAGGATCAGGATGGGGAATAAAGGATGGTTTTTTTATTTTGGCATTCACCACCTTTTGGACTTCCTTAGCTCTTTGAGAGGCTTCCAACCAAGTAGTAGGGCAAGCCATTAAGACTTGGGCATGTATCTCTTCCTTCAGACCATCGATAAAGCATTTTCCCTGAAGAAAGCATCTAACGTGCCTTCTGTGCGAAAGCTCAAAAGCAGAAATGAACTCTTTGACTACACCAAATTGTTTAAGCTTAGTCAAGTGGCCCAAATAATGAGATCTAAGAGAAATTGTGTGTCAAGCAATATAACCCATGTGGGAGTTCTCATGCATTGCCACCATTGCCAACATTCAAGATCTAAATGTAAGACATGCACACAAAATTTCATTAAGTCATCGATGATGCCATGTAGGAAAAAAAATGTTCCATCTAAGTGACTTAACCTATGGGGTCGAAGCCATCAAATTTATTTAGATCCACTTTAGGGAGTCAATGTCATGTCTAAGTCATACAACCACAAACAAATGGGTGAGTTAGGCCCGAAGGGACTGGATGGTTCAGCTCCCTCTGGTTAGGACAACTAGTCCTAGTATTGATAACCCTTGAATTGATTGTACATTGCCATGAGTTGGGATAGGTGGTTTGAGATCGGGTCCAATTTGGTGAGCTTTACATTGACAAAAGCAAAGTTTTGCTCAGAAGAGAAGTGGATGCCGTCTATTTTGTGTTGCAACTCATCACACAGAGTTTCCAAGGTGAAGACTCGGTTGTTGAGCTCATTGTTTCCGATAACCATGGGGATGGGGGTCCACAAAAAAAGGCTACTAGAGAGTGGTACCAAGGTAATTAGTGCTACTTTCTAGGTTTGTTGAGATAGTTGCCTGGTAATGGGGCGACCGGGTCCACCAAAAAAGGCTTATTAGAGAGTGGTACCACGAAAATCAGCACGACACAAGGATTTTGTTGAGATAGGCCCCAAATAAGGGTGTGTTTATGACCTAGACTTCTTTTTACTCCTACAAAGTCGTACTCCTACCTAAATAATATTGCACAGACAAAATGCTCAAATTCTAAATACTCTAGTTTATGTAGGAATTTCATGGACTGGCAGCAGGAATCAAGGTTTCCAATGACTAAATGCACAAATTTTCAAGACAACCTTTTTTGTATGAGTTCGATGCATTGGTAGCAAAGAGTAGGGCTTCGAGGGTCCTAAGGGCAAGGGAGTGCCAGGTGCTATAGCTCTTTGATATACATGTGGGGTCCAATAGTAGCACTCGACCCAATTTCTCACAGCTCTAAGTAGGCTCAACCATACCCTTAGCCATACTACCCAATTACCCAAGTACTAGAGAGTACTCTTCCCTAGTGTTATTCTCAATGCCTAATAGCAGCAAGACAATCGATCAACTTATCTAAAGTTGGTTTCAGGAAACCTAGGGGACTTCTGATACACCCTATAGTACGTAGAAGTGAAATTTCATATACAAGTGGTCTAATGCAATACTACTCAAAGGTGCAACAACACAAGTTACAAAGGTATCCAACCAAGTGAAACCTCGTGTATTTCTTGTGAGTACAATTCCCCTACCGTAGTTTTACCCGCTATACGACAAACCAGTGTTATTTATAGACGCCAGAACACGTCTCAAGCCTAAAAAATTGCTCTAAAATATGTGCTCATGAAAGTGCTTCGATACCACTTGTGATGTTCTTTATTAGTGAATTGAAAGATGCAAAACATAAATAAGAGCAAAAATGACAGATTGCAACTACAATAGCCAAATAACGAACCAAAATACCACAAATGTTTATACCTTTTACTGATGGAAGCAATGTTCACTTATCTCTTTGAGGGGGCAACTTTCGATTGAGCAAAGCTTCAAATACAAATAACTTCACAAGACATCTCAATACATTGCTTCTACTTCTTTATATAGTACTATCTACCTCCTAGGAACATTTTTGAGAAGGAACTTTCTAGTAGGCGAAACCTTCTAGTAAGTGCCTCCTTACATTAATTGCTTTCACACTATTACATGGGCCTTATTTACTAGAGATGGCCTCCATACATAGCAATCTATCTATCTACTTAGAGGGGTAGGGAGGTTAGAACACATTTCTGGCAAGAACTGTTTCGACTCTAAGGCACACAATTGCATCTTAGCACTACCTATCACCCCCAGACTTATGGTCAAACTGAAGCTGTCAACAAGTGTTTGGAAGCATATTTGAGGTGCTTTACTTTAGAATGACAGCCTAATGGGTTTAGTGGTTACCCCTAGTAGAATGGTGGTACAATACAACTTATCATGGTGCCACTCGAATGACCCCCTTTAAGGTCGTTTATGGCCAAAATCCCCCACCGATATTATCCTACTTACCTTAAGTCTCTAAGGTACAAGAAGTCAACAAAACCCTTAGAGCTCAGGCCAACATTCTTCGCACTCTCAAAGATAATCCGGTCGTGGCTCAAAATCGAATGAAGCAGCACGTCGATCAACATCATTTTGAATGCCATTTTGAAGAAGGGAATTAGGTGTTCCTTTGTCTACAGCCTTATAAGCAGACCTCCTCAAAGACAACCACCACCAAAAGTTTGCTCCAAAGTTTTATGCCCCCTATAAGGTCCTCAAACGTATTGGGCCAGTGGATTACAAACCAGAACTTCCGAACCACTCTAAAATTCATCCGATCTTTCATGTCTCCTGTTAAAGAAAGTGGTTGGATCTAATTGTCATATTCAAACTAGCTTTCCAGAACTAGATGAAGAAGGTTCCATTTGGTTGTAGCCTAAGGCCATCCTTGATAAAAGTTAGCATTGTCTCTACTAGCACACTATCCAAGAGGTCCTGACTCCTTATACAATGGTAGAACGCATCGCCTAAGGATGCCACATGAGAACTAGCAGAGATCCTTCAACAATTCCCTCATCTTCAGCCTTGAGGACAATACTATTTTTTAGGAGGGCATGTTAGGGTCCTACCCTTCCTAACCCCCTAAGTAAATAGGGAGGGTGCTATGTATGGAGGCCATCTTGAGTAAATAAGACCCATGTAGTAGTATGAAAGCAATAAATGTAAAAAGGCTTATTAGAAGGTTTCACCTACTAGAAAGTTTCTTCTCTAGAATGTTCCTAGCAATGTAATGAGATGTCTTGTGAAGTTATTTGTAATTAGATCTCTACTCAATTGGAGGTCGCCCCCTCTAAGAGGCAAGTGAACATTGCTTTCATCAATAAAGGTATAACATTTGTGGCATTTTAGTTCTTTATTTGGCTATTGTGGTTGCAATCTATCATTTATGCAATAAATATGGGTAAAATCTACTATTTTTTATTTGCATCTTTCAATGTACCAATAAAGAACACCATAGAGACATCATGACATCCCTTATTACAAGGAGCACCCCCATTATTGGGGACATCCATATCGAATAAGGGACTAGAGGACATCCTTGGGATGTCTCCATTGGACAAGAAATGGCTTGGAATTGGAATATGGGTATGGGATGTTCCCTACCCACTCACACATTCTTGAGGCACAAAAAACACAAGGGATTCAACCCTATGGTACATTGGTTTTAGAAAAAATGCGAAGTTGAAAAGTCAAGGCAAAATCTCCTAAATTAAAAGAGGCATATTCATACACTATTGAAGAGAGGCTATGTATTGAAAATTGGGTCTTAAAATTGGAACTCAAAGAGTCATTAAAAAAACTTGCTAATATAAGATATTTCAGGAATCAACTACAAATTCCCCTTCAAGAACATGGCCAGACATCAAATTTGATGGTGCCACAAAATGAAACCCAACTCCTACAAAGAGAGATGAGTTATAGCCACTAATGGTCAAAAATTCAATCAATGAATTTAAACACAGTCTAAGAAAAACAAATATAAGAGAGACGAGTTACAGCCTCTATGGTCAAAAATTCAATCAATGAGTTCAAAAATGGTTTAAGAAAAACAAATATTGTGCAAATTTGGTAGGAGTCCTTATAGGGATAAGCCTTACTCTATTACATGAAAATATTAAGCATCTGACTATTGTCAAATTTGATGGTGCCCCAAAATCAAACCTATGTCTTGAGAAGCAAGAGGAGTTATAACATATTACCCATTATTTTCAAAGGTAAACATTACTAAGTGAATCGAATCAATTTGCATAGAATAATTCAACAAAACCGAATTACTAACGATGAATTTTTGAAACTTTTTTGGTCAATTCAATCAAATTTGGTTACTAAGCTTGAATCTTGAAACAAGTATTCACCATGAAAAATCGACTATCAACGAGTGTTAGTCTTACTATAAAATCAAATTTTAGGGCTCTTTTGCCCAATTTCAATTATTGTTTTCATGTCAATAAGGGAGAACTTCAATTCAACATGCCAATAAGGGAGGGTGGGGTGCTTAAACTGCAAGTGATGTTTTAAGTTTATATTTTAATTTGGTTCAAAATAAATCAACTTTTACGCATTTTTGTGCACCAATTTTTGTCAATTTAGACATGTTTTTCCAAAGTCAACCATTTCATAACCTGGTTGGGTCATATCCAAGTCCAAGTTCTACAACATTGGTCCTTGGTGGTTAGGAAATCTTTTTACTAAGTTATCCAAGGATACGTTAATGACATTTTACTTCCAAATGAAAATGGCAATGATTAGTCACTGCCACTTTACAAATAAGTATTTCCCACCATTGAAGAGAAGAAAAAGGATCACAAGTCAGTAATGAATTGCATGAAAACTATGTATCATATTAAATTCAAAATTCATTAGTAAAAATTGCTTCAAACAATCAAGTTCAGGGGAGAATTTCTTTTCCCGGTGCATACTATTTGGATTTATAATCCCTTCCCCAAATGTATTGCAATATAAAAAAGAGAGTAAACAATCAATAATTAGTAACCAAGCCTGTATCTGTTAGAACCAAACATCAACTTCTTTCTATTGATTCTATATACTCTTTCTCCCAAGGTAAAACTCACAGTGAAACCCTCGAGCACTTCCCCACGTTTCGTGGATGGTACCTAATGTAAACCTGACAACGTTGATTACAGCACCTAGCTAAGTAGGGACATTAAGGAAGGCATGCAACACAGGCAACCGGCCTGGAGGATCGAGCCTGAGACCTCTTACAAGAATCTCAAAGCACTCAACCACTCAAGCTAGTCCACTAAGTTAATTCTATATACCCCTATCAAAAAGCAACATACAAATAGAATCATGGACTATTTTCTCCAGTCTTCCAATAAGAAATAAAAAAGATTCTTAGAAGATTAAGTGGACTATCTCTTGCTCTTCTACACAACAAGATAAAACTTGAAATCATAAAATTAAAGGATCCCCTCCTAGTAAAATGGGAGGAAAAATCAACCATTTCCGACCTTACTTCAAATCTTAGAGCCACTTTTAATTAGCAACATGCAATCACTTCTTAGCTAAGTCACCTGACACTGGG
>JASDQU010102891.1:459141-475157 GCA_032191745.1 Picea mariana | reverse complement strand
AAGAAAGCATCTAACGTGCCTTCTGTGCGAAAGCTCAAAAGCAGAAATGAACTCTTTGACTACACCAAATTGTTTAAGCTTAGTCAAGTGGCCCAAATAATGAGATCTAAGAGAAATTGTGTGTCAAGCAATATAACCCATGTGGGAGTTCTCATGCATTGCCACCATTGCCAACATTCAAGATCTAAATGTAAGACATGCACACAAAATTTCATTAAGTCATCGATGATGCCATGTAGGAAAAAAAATGTTCCATCTAAGTGACTTAACCTATGGGGTCGAAGCCATCAAATTTATTTAGATCCACTTTAGGGAGTCAATGTCATGTCTAAGTCATACAACCACAAACAAATGGGTGAGTTAGGCCCGAAGGGACTGGATGGTTCAGCTCCCTCTGGTTAGGACAACTAGTCCTAGTATTGATAACCCTTGAATTGATTGTACATTGCCATGAGTTGGGATAGGTGGTTTGAGATCGGGTCCAATTTGGTGAGCTTTACATTGACAAAAGCAAAGTTTTGCTCAGAAGAGAAGTGGATGCCGTCTATTTTGTGTTGCAACTCATCACACAGAGTTTCCAAGGTGAAGACTCGGTTGTTGAGCTCATTGTTTCCGATAACCATGGGGATGGGGGTCCACAAAAAAAGGCTACTAGAGAGTGGTACCAAGGTAATTAGTGCTACTTTCTAGGTTTGTTGAGATAGTTGCCTGGTAATGGGGCGACCGGGTCCACCAAAAAAGGCTTATTAGAGAGTGGTACCACGAAAATCAGCACGACACAAGGATTTTGTTGAGATAGGCCCCAAATAAGGGTGTGTTTATGACCTAGACTTCTTTTTACTCCTACAAAGTCGTACTCCTACCTAAATAATATTGCACAGACAAAATGCTCAAATTCTAAATACTCTAGTTTATGTAGGAATTTCATGGACTGGCAGCAGGAATCAAGGTTTCCAATGACTAAATGCACAAATTTTCAAGACAACCTTTTTTGTATGAGTTCGATGCATTGGTAGCAAAGAGTAGGGCTTCGAGGGTCCTAAGGGCAAGGGAGTGCCAGGTGCTATAGCTCTTTGATATACATGTGGGGTCCAATAGTAGCACTCGACCCAATTTCTCACAGCTCTAAGTAGGCTCAACCATACCCTTAGCCATACTACCCAATTACCCAAGTACTAGAGAGTACTCTTCCCTAGTGTTATTCTCAATGCCTAATAGCAGCAAGACAATCGATCAACTTATCTAAAGTTGGTTTCAGGAAACCTAGGGGACTTCTGATACACCCTATAGTACGTAGAAGTGAAATTTCATATACAAGTGGTCTAATGCAATACTACTCAAAGGTGCAACAACACAAGTTACAAAGGTATCCAACCAAGTGAAACCTCGTGTATTTCTTGTGAGTACAATTCCCCTACCGTAGTTTTACCCGCTATACGACAAACCAGTGTTATTTATAGACGCCAGAACACGTCTCAAGCCTAAAAAATTGCTCTAAAATATGTGCTCATGAAAGTGCTTCGATACCACTTGTGATGTTCTTTATTAGTGAATTGAAAGATGCAAAACATAAATAAGAGCAAAAATGACAGATTGCAACTACAATAGCCAAATAACGAACCAAAATACCACAAATGTTTATACCTTTTACTGATGGAAGCAATGTTCACTTATCTCTTTGAGGGGGCAACTTTCGATTGAGCAAAGCTTCAAATACAAATAACTTCACAAGACATCTCAATACATTGCTTCTACTTCTTTATATAGTACTATCTACCTCCTAGGAACATTTTTGAGAAGGAACTTTCTAGTAGGCGAAACCTTCTAGTAAGTGCCTCCTTACATTAATTGCTTTCACACTATTACATGGGCCTTATTTACTAGAGATGGCCTCCATACATAGCAATCTATCTATCTACTTAGAGGGGTAGGGAGGTTAGAACACATTTCTGGCAAGAACTGTTTCGACTCTAAGGCACACAATTGCATCTTAGCACTACCTATCACCCCCAGACTTATGGTCAAACTGAAGCTGTCAACAAGTGTTTGGAAGCATATTTGAGGTGCTTTACTTTAGAATGACAGCCTAATGGGTTTAGTGGTTACCCCTAGTAGAATGGTGGTACAATACAACTTATCATGGTGCCACTCGAATGACCCCCTTTAAGGTCGTTTATGGCCAAAATCCCCCACCGATATTATCCTACTTACCTTAAGTCTCTAAGGTACAAGAAGTCAACAAAACCCTTAGAGCTCAGGCCAACATTCTTCGCACTCTCAAAGATAATCCGGTCGTGGCTCAAAATCGAATGAAGCAGCACGTCGATCAACATCATTTTGAATGCCATTTTGAAGAAGGGAATTAGGTGTTCCTTTGTCTACAGCCTTATAAGCAGACCTCCTCAAAGACAACCACCACCAAAAGTTTGCTCCAAAGTTTTATGCCCCCTATAAGGTCCTCAAACGTATTGGGCCAGTGGATTACAAACCAGAACTTCCGAACCACTCTAAAATTCATCCGATCTTTCATGTCTCCTGTTAAAGAAAGTGGTTGGATCTAATTGTCATATTCAAACTAGCTTTCCAGAACTAGATGAAGAAGGTTCCATTTGGTTGTAGCCTAAGGCCATCCTTGATAAAAGTTAGCATTGTCTCTACTAGCACACTATCCAAGAGGTCCTGACTCCTTATACAATGGTAGAACGCATCGCCTAAGGATGCCACATGAGAACTAGCAGAGATCCTTCAACAATTCCCTCATCTTCAGCCTTGAGGACAATACTATTTTTTAGGAGGGCATGTTAGGGTCCTACCCTTCCTAACCCCCTAAGTAAATAGGGAGGGTGCTATGTATGGAGGCCATCTTGAGTAAATAAGACCCATGTAGTAGTATGAAAGCAATAAATGTAAAAAGGCTTATTAGAAGGTTTCACCTACTAGAAAGTTTCTTCTCTAGAATGTTCCTAGCAATGTAATGAGATGTCTTGTGAAGTTATTTGTAATTAGATCTCTACTCAATTGGAGGTCGCCCCCTCTAAGAGGCAAGTGAACATTGCTTTCATCAATAAAGGTATAACATTTGTGGCATTTTAGTTCTTTATTTGGCTATTGTGGTTGCAATCTATCATTTATGCAATAAATATGGGTAAAATCTACTATTTTTTATTTGCATCTTTCAATGTACCAATAAAGAACACCATAGAGACATCATGACATCCCTTATTACAAGGAGCACCCCCATTATTGGGGACATCCATATCGAATAAGGGACTAGAGGACATCCTTGGGATGTCTCCATTGGACAAGAAATGGCTTGGAATTGGAATATGGGTATGGGATGTTCCCTACCCACTCACACATTCTTGAGGCACAAAAAACACAAGGGATTCAACCCTATGGTACATTGGTTTTAGAAAAAATGCGAAGTTGAAAAGTCAAGGCAAAATCTCCTAAATTAAAAGAGGCATATTCATACACTATTGAAGAGAGGCTATGTATTGAAAATTGGGTCTTAAAATTGGAACTCAAAGAGTCATTAAAAAAACTTGCTAATATAAGATATTTCAGGAATCAACTACAAATTCCCCTTCAAGAACATGGCCAGACATCAAATTTGATGGTGCCACAAAATGAAACCCAACTCCTACAAAGAGAGATGAGTTATAGCCACTAATGGTCAAAAATT
This sequence comes from Picea mariana, assembly GCA_032191745.1. Lineage (NCBI taxonomy): Eukaryota > Viridiplantae > Streptophyta > Pinopsida > Pinales > Pinaceae > Picea > Picea mariana. Next base: position 471,472 of record JASDQU010102891.1, on the reverse strand, counting down.
CAATCAATGAATTTAAACACAGTCTAAGAAAAACAAATATAAGAGAGACGAGTTACAGCCTCTATGGTCAAAAATTCAATCAATGAGTTCAAAAATGGTTTAAGAAAAACAAATATTGTGCAAATTTGGTAGGAGTCCTTATAGGGATAAGCCTTACTCTATTACATGAAAATATTAAGCATCTGACTATTGTCAAATTTGATGGTGCCCCAAAATCAAACCTATGTCTTGAGAAGCAAGAGGAGTTATAACATATTACCCATTATTTTCAAAGGTAAACATTACTAAGTGAATCGAATCAATTTGCATAGAATAATTCAACAAAACCGAATTACTAACGATGAATTTTTGAAACTTTTTTGGTCAATTCAATCAAATTTGGTTACTAAGCTTGAATCTTGAAACAAGTATTCACCATGAAAAATCGACTATCAACGAGTGTTAGTCTTACTATAAAATCAAATTTTAGGGCTCTTTTGCCCAATTTCAATTATTGTTTTCATGTCAATAAGGGAGAACTTCAATTCAACATGCCAATAAGGGAGGGTGGGGTGCTTAAACTGCAAGTGATGTTTTAAGTTTATATTTTAATTTGGTTCAAAATAAATCAACTTTTACGCATTTTTGTGCACCAATTTTTGTCAATTTAGACATGTTTTTCCAAAGTCAACCATTTCATAACCTGGTTGGGTCATATCCAAGTCCAAGTTCTACAACATTGGTCCTTGGTGGTTAGGAAATCTTTTTACTAAGTTATCCAAGGATACGTTAATGACATTTTACTTCCAAATGAAAATGGCAATGATTAGTCACTGCCACTTTACAAATAAGTATTTCCCACCATTGAAGAGAAGAAAAAGGATCACAAGTCAGTAATGAATTGCATGAAAACTATGTATCATATTAAATTCAAAATTCATTAGTAAAAATTGCTTCAAACAATCAAGTTCAGGGGAGAATTTCTTTTCCCGGTGCATACTATTTGGATTTATAATCCCTTCCCCAAATGTATTGCAATATAAAAAAGAGAGTAAACAATCAATAATTAGTAACCAAGCCTGTATCTGTTAGAACCAAACATCAACTTCTTTCTATTGATTCTATATACTCTTTCTCCCAAGGTAAAACTCACAGTGAAACCCTCGAGCACTTCCCCACGTTTCGTGGATGGTACCTAATGTAAACCTGACAACGTTGATTACAGCACCTAGCTAAGTAGGGACATTAAGGAAGGCATGCAACACAGGCAACCGGCCTGGAGGATCGAGCCTGAGACCTCTTACAAGAATCTCAAAGCACTCAACCACTCAAGCTAGTCCACTAAGTTAATTCTATATACCCCTATCAAAAAGCAACATACAAATAGAATCATGGACTATTTTCTCCAGTCTTCCAATAAGAAATAAAAAAGATTCTTAGAAGATTAAGTGGACTATCTCTTGCTCTTCTACACAACAAGATAAAACTTGAAATCATAAAATTAAAGGATCCCCTCCTAGTAAAATGGGAGGAAAAATCAACCATTTCCGACCTTACTTCAAATCTTAGAGCCACTTTTAATTAGCAACATGCAATCACTTCTTAGCTAAGTCACCTGACACTGGGACACAAGACACGGAGGACACAAAAATATGAGTATCCGACACAGGGACAACAACCCCCGGAAATAGGACACGGAGGACACGTTATATATATATATGTGTGTGTGTGTGTGTGTGTGTGTGTGTGTGTCAAAATTTAAATTATGAATTACACATGCAAAAATGAAATAATCAAACTGTAAACAGTTACATGATGATGATACAAATTCAATCATACAACTAGTACTAACTTAGTAACTACTAAGTTACTAACATAAATGATGACATTGCCAACTCAACACTGTTGTCCAAACCCATATCATCAAGAAACACATCCCACATCTTTGTCTTTCCCTTCAACCACTCTTCTCTCTACCTAGTGTCTGCAAATAAGACAGAGGTTAGTGTGCAGATACACCACTAGGTCACTTGACACGATGACAAAGAGAAGAGTTCAACAAAAGAGTTTATACTTGAGTGAAGGGTACATTTTTATCGAGGTCGTGACAGAAGAGTTCAACAATCAATGCCACCAACATTGAGGTACATAAAGGGTATGGTGCCCTTGATTAAATGCCAGTTTCATACCCTCGTACATGATAGAATCCAGTGGAAACATTGCAATCCTGCCAACCTTGAAATCCCAAAAACCGTTAAGTCTGCTAAATTTTGAATGGGACCTAAAATTCTACTTTCTCCGTATGAAGTCCAATGAGGTTGGAACCACTCTCAAACATCCTGAAACAATTAATGGTAATGTTAAAAATTTAAGTAAAAATCCTTTTACTTTAAGAATTTAATATTACCATTAATTACTAGGGCGGGTAAAATGGAGCGGTGGAGACCTCTTCAAATAGAATTAGTAAGGCAAAATAACCCTCAGTTGCACACTGAAACACCTCACAGTTGCAACTTGCATGAGAAAACATGAGCCAAGGTCCTTTTCTGAGCAGGACACGTGTCCTATTTTCAAGACACGTGTGTCCTATGAACATGACACGTTCTAAACGAGTGTCTGACACGTGTCCTATCATTTGGTGTCCGACACGTAGGATTCGCGACACGAGGGGGGGTTTGGACGTGTCAGGTGACTTAGCTTCTTAGCCACTGGACCTATAAATAAATCTCTCAACCAACACTTTGCTTGATGCACCTCATTTTTTATTTTAATATTCCATACAAAAAAGGAACGAACATAGTTTCATAATTATTTGATATTATGAAAGGGAATGTCTAGATTGGTATGAACTTAAACAAGTAGATGAAAACAAACAAAGATGTTATGCAAAGAATTAAAGTTTTCTTACTCACAAAGAAAGCTTAAAAACATTGGCATGAGTTAATGCATTCCTACATAACCCCCATTACCTAAATATAAGGAAAAAGAAGGCATAATTTTGAAACAAAGAATGCATGTCTATAAAAAAGGTAAGTGTGAATTATAGGAGAAAAAGGGATGCAAATGTCATGTCCGCTAGGTTATATTAAGAGATAATTTGGAGAGCTTATGACCTAGGTTCATAGAGCTCCACAAATATTGTAGTTTTATGTCACCCAAGTTCAAGAACTGAAGGGCACATTCCTCGAAGCATTGTGCTTGGTAGAAAAAGCAGTTTGCAAAAATGCTATCAGTTGGAGGGCAAACAAAAATGATGAGCCAATTTCTTGACCTGGGATGCAAGCTATCTTGCTCATGCAATTGGGGTGAAGCCTTCTTAATAACAACATTTAAGCCAAAGTCGGGATTTGGTTGTAATGATTATTTGTGAGTGACGGAGGAACTAATTCTTGAAACAAACTGTAATTTCCCCTATTTAAAAGGGAAAAAAAAAGAATGCATATACGAGACAATAGAAATGGTTTATCATTTAGAAACAGTGTTAAGATGCTTGCAAATATCGGAACAGACTTTGACAGGCAACTTTAAGAGGCAGTTAAGCTGATTGCTTATAGATGCATCTAGCCAACCATGAAAGGTTAGTTCAACTTCCTTGCAAGTTCTAAATTATAATTATAACATGAAAATCTTGCATTCCATACCTGCAGATCCTTTAGCATAGATATTCTTTGAAACAAATGTGTATAACACAAGTTATAAAGCTCCACTGACAGAATAATAACAGAAAAGCACAAACCTGTTGATTTATAGGGGTGCCTCCATAAGCTACCAATGCCTTAAGACCAGTTTGATAAGAAAACTTTCTAGCTTCTAGATGTATCTGGAAATAAACCATTACAGCACAACATAAGTTTCTACAAAAGTGAAAATAATTTGCAAGAAAAAACCATTTGACATCTTCAAGAGATATAACATGAAAACATATTTTAGAAGAGAGAAACCAAAGACAGGTAATAGAGAGAGCATGATGAATAGCAAATAGATCAGTCAAAAAACACTCCAACCTATACGACGCACGGAGAATAAGAAGAAGAAAAATGTCCTCTATAACGTTAGTATAAACCTTACTAATTCCCATATTCTACAATAGCATTCCACCTGTAAGTCTGGTTGGAAAACCAAAATGACATACCTTTGAAAACTAAGAAAAATGCAAAATGGATTCATGATATCGTTTCTATTGTTAAAAACGTCTTGTAATTATCATGCAAAATGCACAATAATAATTCATTATCCGAATATGTTCTAGCCTACATTCTTCATGGTGCAATAGATAATTGTGCACTATGGCCTTACAATGGTTTAACTATTATAAGCCAGAAGGAAAAATAGAATGCAGGTTGCTTGTGACATTGTAGAAATGATGACATAAAAAGGTGAAAGTTGAAACTATAGATAATTTAGCTAGTTGCAAACCTAGTAAAATTAATGTCGACTAAATGAAAATAAGTTGCTGATGCACACAAACTATTTCCTCATTCATATATTGCTCATGCATTAGTTTAGTTTTACAGCTCAAACCAAATTCAAATAAATTGCTTTCCAACACAGGAAAAACAAACCAAAGGGTGAAAGAAACGCCATGATTATGTAGGTTGACGGAAGCCTGATAAATGAATAATCATTTTGGTGAAAGCATGCTTGCACTACACAACAGCATTTTCTGTTTCCTCCGGGGGTTTTTAATGCTATTGGAATATATAGTGCATGATTAGCCAACCCCTAAAATGGCTTTCTTTGATGTTGCAGTGTTATGTTTTTGCAAGAAAGAAGGAGAAAAGCTGCAACCCTGTGATAACAACCCAATTGTAATTGCAATTTAATCAGCATTACGCTCATTCCAACTCATTGAATAACGAACTAAAAGCCAACCTAACAAAATTCACTCGGCCAAATACAATTTGTAGAATAGAGAGCCGAACTCATCAGGAAAAATATGCCTTATGAATCGTCAGTAAACTAAAATCTAAAGAAACCAAAGGTGAATAAATTTCTTTCAGACATACCCACTAGACTAAAGCTGCTTTAAGAAAGTAGTAAATTGAATTTTAAACAAACCTAACTATCAAAGGAAATTTATTCCTGGCGAATCCATGTCAAACAATGTTATGTAATTTGGTTAAAACCGAAAATACATCAAAGAGTCTTGGTTAGTTGGTAACCCAACGGTGTTTCATAACCCGAACAAGGTTCAAATTCGCCAGAAACACGTATACCCACCATGGCTGTTCAGCTAAAGGGATCTCTAGAGTGTTGTAAGCTGGGTACTTTGCATTGCTCGGAAGGGCGAGAACAAGTTTGATACACGGTGAGAATAGGAAGCATCTTGTCAAACACATAAAATAAAAATTGAAAATACCCAACTGACCTGAGAAGCCAATTCCCTGGTGGGAGAGAGAATGAGCGCCAAAGGGAACGCTTTTCGGACGCCACGAGGAGCCTGAGGGTGGTTTCCCCTCAAAATCCCTGCAATTATCGGAAAACAGAAAGCGGCCGTTTTCCCCGATCCAGTCTGAGCACATGCCATCAAATCCCGACCCGCAAGCGAAATAGGTATGGCGTACTTCTGCACAGGAGTGGGTTTCGTATAATTACACCTCCGGAGATTGTTATTCAGGCTCTCCCCCAAGTCGATCTCAGAGAAAGTATTAACCGGAGGAGGAACGGCGTCGCCACTGGTCTCAACGGGAATGTCCTCGTACGCGTCAAAATTGATCCCCGTATTCTCCTGATCAAAGACCTCATCGGTATTCGTACTTTCACCCTCCTCCACAAACGGATTTGCTTCGCGTTCGCGCCCCCAACCACCAGATCTGTTATTGTTGATGTTGGTGTTATTCCCCCATCCGCCACTGCCGCGGGACCAGCCGCCGCCGCCTCCACCGACCGGTGCGCCTCGATTCCATGCGCGGCTCTGCGTAGGTGGGGTGGAAGGGCGATTGGGAGCAGAGGAAGAAGAGGGCGCTTGAACAGGAGGAGGAGGCGCTCCGCCTCGCATGTGCGGAGGAACGTAAGTGCCGCGGGGACGAGACTGCAATGCAGGGGTCCCGTTCTCCGCCGGTGCTGTAACATCCGCCCATGACGTCATTCTGAGATTCGATTTGAAAACCCCTGAAACCCTCTCTTGGTACTCACTCTCTTGTGTTTTTCTACAGAGTCCCTTCCCCGTAGTTGCCCAATTGGGATCTGAAAATCCAACGTATCCCCCGGCCCCTGAAACGCCAACTGAAAGCTTTCTACCAAATCGAATCCTCCTCCTTCAAACAAAAAGAATGGTCATGTTCCTACAAGACTCTGTCATCTGTCTGTGCGTATCGGATTGATTGGCAGAAAAAGTGTGTTTGCGTATGTAATGTATTTTCAGAATGTCATTCGGCATGAGTGAATCGCATGTTATATCTCGACACGCCGTAAGCCATAGAAGAGACGGTGGATGCATGACGTCAATTTTGGTTTTCCATTTTTAGTATCTATTCTATTATTATTACTTTCGTCTTGGAAGGGACACAATTGTTTCTTTCACGAGGGGTTTGGGCCATGTGCGGGACCAATTACATGTGAACGAGTTAGTTGTATGAGTTGTGGCTCGCTAGTAACATGTGAAGAAGTTGATTATATAAGTTGTTTGCAATTTGTGTAGTTGGTCCCTTTGATATATATATATAGGGAAATCAATAAGTGGTTGGGATTACTTTAGCAGGGTGTGGGGTTAAATTCGGTAAGTAGTTGGGATTACTTAGGTAAGGTGCAGGTTTAAATTCGGTTGGTTGTTACTATAAACTCTAGGTTAGTGTTAATAGCCCACAAATCAGTAGGTAGCAGGAGCTTATGACTCAGTAAGAATCGAGACATCCAAAGACACACCCATAAAAATCCAACTGCATGGGGTGTCTATTCTTCTAACCTTATCACAACGAGCCATACCTTTGCCTTTTCACTATTTCATAAGGCCAATGCTCATAAATATTCCATAAAGTATTAAAGTGTGATCATTTTCAAATGAAGTGTAATTTTACCATTTTTGTCCTTTTTCATAACATTAGAATGGCTCTCCTCAGTTTCACAACAAGGTGTTGATAAACTTGGTGGCATAAAGTGTTCTTATACAAATTGGTTGGTGTAAAGTTTTTGGATATGTGTGAGGGAAGGTGTTTCACCTTTCATGTAACATACCCATTCTCAAACCCTGAATATTGTATATTGTAAATGTAATGTATGACCAAGAGCCAAAGCGATGCAATATGTAAATGATGTAAATTGAATATAATGAATAAAATGTATCGCCAGCTGCAAATGGAAGCGAACGAAGCTTTGGGGGCTTAGTTTCCACAAGAGAGGGAAGGCATCCAAGGGAGGGAGTTTACCCATGTCTATTAAACCCAAACCATTTCTTTCCAAATTATCCTTACCATGGACCTTCCATTATCTGTTGAGTGTTCTAAATTCCAATCATTAAATTCATGTAAGAAGGTGGGTGTGAGAGTTACTTCCCATAGTTATTGAGAGCATGGGGGGCTGAGTACAATTAGGTTGGGGAAGAGTGCAAGTCAAGAAAGCAAGAGAAAAAGAGGAAATTTGTATGGAGAGGAAACCAAGATGAGAGATTCACGTTTTTGCATGGAGAGTTTTTTTTACATGGAGTTTTCTCACAAGCAAAGGAGTTTTGAGTGTTGAAGCTTGAAGACAATTATTGTGGGCATGTTTGGAAAGTTGTTTGGAGCTATAATTTCGTGGAGAAAGAGATTGTGGGCCTGTGAGTAACGATATGTTCAAAATTCATTGAGGGAAGCAAGCATTTTGTTGTTGGGCGAATTCGTGTTGCAGTTGAAATTGTTGTAGCATTCATGAGGTCTCGACAAGTAGATTTCATGTCCAACATGTGTTGGAAGCCCTGGAGGGGAGTGGAAAGGCCTGAGGGACTATGAGCAATGAAAGGGGATTCCATCCCTTGGGTTGTCCAGGTTTAGGAGAAGATAGTTGGCGGATTGGAATTAGTTGTGGGAATTCACTGTTGAGTGTAAGGTACCAAATGTAATATAATATGCAGAAACTAGAATATTCAACAGATATCAATGGAACAACAAAATATGAGAATAGCAACACCATAAATAATACCTTTATTCAAAGAAAGCAATGTTCAGTCGCCTCTTCGAGGGGAAAACCTCCAGCAAAGCAAAGCTCTATTTTAATAATTCTCAAAACAAAACTTCTCATGTAATTGTAGAATTCATGAGGTCTCGACAAGTAGATTTCATGTCCAACATGTGTTGGAAGCCCTGGAGGGGAGTGGAAAGGCCTGAGGGACTTTGAGCAGTGAAGGGGGATTCCATCCCTTGGGTTGTGCAGGTTGAGGAGAAGATAGTTGGCGGATTGGAATTAGTTGTGGGAATTCATTGTTGAGTGTAAGGTACGAAATGTATTATAATATGAAAAAACTAGAATATTCAACAGATATCAATGGAACAACAAAATATGAGAATAACAACACCATAAATAATACCTTTATTCAAAGAAAGCAATGTTCACTCACCTCTTCGAGGGGGCAACCTGCAGCAGAGCAAAGCTCTATTTTAATAATTCTCAAAACAAAACTTCTCATGCCCTTGACTCTTATTTATACTAAATCTATCTACCAACAGAACAATCTAAAGGAAGATCGTTATAGAAGAGGAAGTTTCTATTAGGTCTTCTTACATTTGACTTGTTCACCTTATTACTAAGCCTTATTTATTAATATCTGCCTTTATTACATGGAAAATATATTATTCTACCTATGTGAGGGGTTAGGGAGGCTAGTGTTGAAAGTTTAATTATACAACTAGCAATTACGGTTCTTCTTTATTATTATAATCATTTAGCACATTAGCTGCATAAATAAGATCATTGAAAGAGAGGCAATCACAGAGACAATAGAGACACACAGATTATCCTGGGAAACCCTCATGGAGGATAAAACCCAGCAAAACTTCCTCAATATAGATAGACCAAAGATCGAAAAAAGATCCTCCTCTACTCCTTCACTAGGAAGAGTAGTGCACCACTTAACCAAGAAATACCAAGAGATAGACCAAAAACCTCCTTGACGTCACACTTAGTTATAGTAGCAATTCCTCCAAGGCTTGTGCACTTCTTCATAGCTGCAAAGCTAGTGTGGCGAGTGTCCAAATGAGGCACTGGCCTCTCTTATAAATAGTGGTTTGGCCATCCTATAATTAGGTCTGGGCCGACCTGTCACTTTACCCTCTTAATTTACAATTAATTGTCACAATAGGGCCTAATTAAATATAATATAATAATATTATTCAACTTTCTCTCATGTAGAATATTCTTTGAAGTTACAATATTTCAACACTCCCCCTTATCAAGAAGGGTATTCTATTGAAAACATTAATAGCAACTGACTAGACTCAATACATCATCAAGAGGAGAGGACATAGTCATCAGCATCGGGAACACTGTCGGTCATATCTATAGGTCATCAAAAGTTTTTCTCATCATCAACATTAGTAGAAACTGAACATCGTCATCATCTGCAGCGCAAAGCTGGAGTAACATCATCATCATCAACAACATGAAGTTGGAACATCAACATCAATAGCACGAAATTGGAATAACATCATCATCAACAACAACATGAAGTTGGAACATCAACATCATCAACAACATGAAGTTGGAACAACATCATCAACAGCACAAAGCTAGAACATCAACATCTATATGTGGCAACAGAACGAGGAAGGTGCATCAACAACAACATATGTGGTACTTTGATAGACCATCCTTACCAGACCTTTGGTATCTACCCAGGAATCATAAGATTCCCTAGGATATAAAATCCTAACTGAGCTACCACTACTGACCATTTCTGGCATATACATGCACAGGTACTCTGGCAGACCATCCTTACCAGACCTTTGGGATTTACCCAAGGATGATCAGTCCCCTGGGATATAAAATCCTAACTGAGCTACTTGGTGTTGGTAAGGACACCATAGTATCATTAACATCACTCCCCCTTTCGAGGGAGATCCTTTCGGACTACACCAAGCTTGTCTCGGAAGTACTCAAACTTCACACGAGACATAGGCTTAGTCAACACATCTTCTACTTGCTCATCCATGCCAACATATTGGAGCTTTACAGCTCTCTTCTGCACCATGTCACGAATGTAGTGGTACCAGATCTCTATGTGCTTCTTCTTATTATGAAACGTTGGGTTCTCTGTCATATTTATGCAACTCTGGTTATCACATAGAATCATGATAGCTTCCATCTCTAGATCGAACAAACCTGCCAACAACTTCCAAAGCCATATGGCTTCGCAACTAGTGGAGCATGTTGCAATGTACTCTGCTTCTGTCATACTGGGAGTAATACATGATTGCTTCCTGCTTTGCCACGAAGTCATGGCTGACCCCAAACTGAGACAACATCCTAAAGTGTGTTTTTTGTATGAAGCTCTTCCAGCCCAATCTAAATCAGTATACCCATGCAAACCGAAGTCACAATCTCTAGTATAACAGAGACCATAATCCAACATACCCTTAAGGTACCTCATCACATGCTTTGTAGCTACAAGGTGAACACGTCTGGTCTCCACCAGATATTGACTCAAGGTGTTCACAACAAAGCATATATTTGGTCTGGTATTCATCAAATACATCAATGAACCAATCATTTGTCTGTATAGAGTAACATCAACTATCTCTGACGAAGTATCAACCAATAACTTCATATTCGTCTCCATAGGAGTGGACATGGCTCTATAGTCCATCATGTCGAATCTCTTCAGAATTTCCACAACTTACTTTCCTTGACTAAGGAAAATCTCTTCTAGGCTCTACCATACTTCAAGACCTAAGAAATAGTGCATCGGGCCTAGGTCCTGATTTCAAATTCAGTGGCAAGCTTCTTCTTACGGTCATGTATACAACTTGGATAGTTTGCTCCATGTTTCATCTAATATGTTGTCTCCTGCAACCATCACTGTAGTTTCCTCAAGGTTATCACCTGTGACCTGCCTGGAACAAGAACAACAAGGGAGAAACAACATATAAGAATAATACTTTTTATAATAATAATAAAACAATAGAAAGATCAATCGTCACAATAGCTCCTTTAGAGCTATCACTTGTGACCTGCCCGAAACAAGGGTAAAAAGTAAGAAATAGAATAATAAGGAATGAGATAAACATTCTTCTAGTGTTGTGATCAATCATTCCTCCATGGTAACCTGAAAACAAAACAAGAAGTTTCTCCTAGAGGAGATGTTAGTTATATATGGTAGATTATTACAATAAGCATTTATCTCAATAATCCTCACATGCTACCAAGTATAAAACTTTTCAAAGATTGTTATCACAACTATAGTGTTTACTTGTAATGAGGCAGTTATCAAACTTGACATGTGCAGATTTTAATCTTATCAACTTAATCAATCAAACCTGGAACCTGGAGTCTTCTCCTCAAAAGTGAGTGTTGTTGCTTTTCTTCCGAGTCTCCCTCACTCAAGATGACAAGTATTCTCTTCAACATGTCCTTTGTACTAAGATAATATGCTTACTTGACAGGAATCTGAGTTAGAGAATAAACTCTATAATCTCAACCTTAATCAATCTAATACTTTTGACTTTGATTTTGACCAATGGTTAGTATGATAGTCATAAATTCAACATATCAAAATACAATCTAGAGGTTCATAAGATCATAACAAATAGAGGCATATTAAATTGATCAAACCTAAGGTGCATTATTCCTCTGAATGTGCTAGATCTGAGATCCCTCTAGATCTACAATCATTGTTTAGACAAAAAATCCTTTCTCTTGCAAACACCTTTTAAAATAATGATGCAATTTAAACATATGTAAGTACATACCTCTAACAACATCGGAACGTAGTGGCACCATCCAGTGGTAGTGGCAAGAAATAACAAACGTTTAGAACTTCAAAGGTGCTTCAACTTGTAACTTAAAGTTGGTTGGAGATTTGATAAGGTAAGGCGCACTAGGACAGTAAAATTTAGTCCCAACACTTCACAAAACTTTCACTGCAATTGGTGTTGGCACTGCAACTGGTGTTGCAGCTGGCATGAAGGAACTGGCACTACAACCGGAACTGATACTGCAACTGCAGTTGCAACTGGAACTGGTACTTCAATTGCAACTTAGGGTTTTACGAGGAAACCCTAATTTTTCAAACTTCAAATTTTAGAATTATGATCCAGGGACTAGTTTATGCATCTTTTCCTCTGTTTTATTTGCATATGAAATCTCAAGAAAACCAAAAAAAATATCATGTTTTTCATAAGGTAATAAAAACAAAAGAAATAATTGAAAAAGAGAAAAATCACAA
>JASDQU010102891.1:441397-456368 GCA_032191745.1 Picea mariana | reverse complement strand
GAAACAAGGGTAAAAAGTAAGAAATAGAATAATAAGGAATGAGATAAACATTCTTCTAGTGTTGTGATCAATCATTCCTCCATGGTAACCTGAAAACAAAACAAGAAGTTTCTCCTAGAGGAGATGTTAGTTATATATGGTAGATTATTACAATAAGCATTTATCTCAATAATCCTCACATGCTACCAAGTATAAAACTTTTCAAAGATTGTTATCACAACTATAGTGTTTACTTGTAATGAGGCAGTTATCAAACTTGACATGTGCAGATTTTAATCTTATCAACTTAATCAATCAAACCTGGAACCTGGAGTCTTCTCCTCAAAAGTGAGTGTTGTTGCTTTTCTTCCGAGTCTCCCTCACTCAAGATGACAAGTATTCTCTTCAACATGTCCTTTGTACTAAGATAATATGCTTACTTGACAGGAATCTGAGTTAGAGAATAAACTCTATAATCTCAACCTTAATCAATCTAATACTTTTGACTTTGATTTTGACCAATGGTTAGTATGATAGTCATAAATTCAACATATCAAAATACAATCTAGAGGTTCATAAGATCATAACAAATAGAGGCATATTAAATTGATCAAACCTAAGGTGCATTATTCCTCTGAATGTGCTAGATCTGAGATCCCTCTAGATCTACAATCATTGTTTAGACAAAAAATCCTTTCTCTTGCAAACACCTTTTAAAATAATGATGCAATTTAAACATATGTAAGTACATACCTCTAACAACATCGGAACGTAGTGGCACCATCCAGTGGTAGTGGCAAGAAATAACAAACGTTTAGAACTTCAAAGGTGCTTCAACTTGTAACTTAAAGTTGGTTGGAGATTTGATAAGGTAAGGCGCACTAGGACAGTAAAATTTAGTCCCAACACTTCACAAAACTTTCACTGCAATTGGTGTTGGCACTGCAACTGGTGTTGCAGCTGGCATGAAGGAACTGGCACTACAACCGGAACTGATACTGCAACTGCAGTTGCAACTGGAACTGGTACTTCAATTGCAACTTAGGGTTTTACGAGGAAACCCTAATTTTTCAAACTTCAAATTTTAGAATTATGATCCAGGGACTAGTTTATGCATCTTTTCCTCTGTTTTATTTGCATATGAAATCTCAAGAAAACCAAAAAAAATATCATGTTTTTCATAAGGTAATAAAAACAAAAGAAATAATTGAAAAAGAGAAAAATCACAAACTTTTCCAAAAAGTGTCGATGAACTCATCGGGGGTCGAGGAAAAAAGAACAAGATAACAATGCAAATCAGAAAGGCTCGAACCAACGAAGTCTTAAAGAAAATGCTGACGCCGACAAACATATCAACATCGAGGGTTTTGTCTAGCATATGTAAAAGGGTAGTTTTTTCGACTAATCATCAATGGGACCATCAGAGTTAGTCGAATATATGGTTAAGAACGAAAAAGAAATAAATAAATAAATCTTGTTCCCAATGAGTGAATATTGAAAGTGTCGATGAAGTCATCGACGTTGAAAGAATTTTGAGTCGGCTTAAAACAACAAACATATTCCCTTAATTGTTGATGAAGACATTAGGCATTAGTGGAATTCATTGAATCCTTAATAGAGAAAATAATTTCAGCCGATGTCGATGAACCATGAACCTAAATACATATCTTAGCCTTTTGATCGAGAATGAGGATTAGTCCAGGCCGTCAAATATTTTTGCATGATTTGTTTATATTTCGATGGCCATACAAGATCCACCTCATCTAACACCTCATCTACCACATCACCCACCACATCGGCCTGTCATGTTGCCAATCGTACACTAGCATCTCACCATCTGTACTTCCTTTTTCAACGTAAGTATGTCATGTCACCTTCCATACTGGCCACAACAACATGTTTCATTACCTTTTGTACTTGCCTCGTCAGCATGCCATGTCACTTTCCATGCCAACTCTCGTACCTTCCATGTCAGTTGCATGCCAGCCGCCACATGGACTATCACGTCACTTGTTATGTCATCACACATGTCATCATAGTACAAATTTCTCTTATGATCATCGGTGGATGGGGGATTTGGTGGAATGTTTAATGAGTAGGAACTCCTTTCCACCGATACCGATGAACTCATCAAATGCCAACAAGATTAGTAGAGGGTGAGGTTTCCTGCTCAATCGTTTTCCACTGATCATGGATAAACTCATCAACATTAGCCCATAAACAATTCAAGATGTCATAGGATACAACAAAGGGTTGATTCCAATGAACCTTCACTTAGAGAGTGAATTCTAGCCATTTGGTCGGAAGAGTGAATGGCTCTGGACCGTCCAAATGTCTAACTTGCACCAGGTCCATTTCTTATGGTTTTAGGAATTCCACATCACGTAATATATTGACATGTCAAGTTACCAATCAAGTGTCGACATGTCACCATCCACATCACTTGCCAAATTATCCTTCCATGTTACCAATCGTAAACTAGCACATCACAATATGCACTCCCTTTTTCCATGTCAACATGACACTTCACATTGCCACATCATCGTATTGGTCCACATCATCATCTCCAAGTCATCAATCATATGATGACACATCATCATTCCATGTAATGTCCACATCACAGACTATGTTGCATTTTTCATGTAAGTCATCTACATCATCTACCATATCATATTTTTTACTTCATCTTCCATGTCATCTCTATATGAACTTCTCTTATTAATCATCGGTGTTCGAGGGTTTTAATGGAATATTCTGGTAAGTGTACACACCTTTCAATCGACTTCGATGGACTCAATAGACATCGGTAGGATCTAAAATTGATGGAGTTTCCCACATAATTAGTTTCGTCTGATCACCGATGGGATCATCGACGTCGGCTCAAACTCATCTCAACTGAGACATGGGATATGGAAAATGCTCGATGTCGATGAAGCTTTCCTTAGAAAATCAGAACCGCCCGATTATGGGAGTGAATGAATTTGGACCGTACAAAATATTTAATTCATGCATGGTCCATTTTATATGGTTTTATGAATTCCATGCCACTTGTGTAATTTTCTATGCCACGTTAGACATCCAGTCATCAAGACACGTTTGATTTCCACGTCATCATTCAACATCATGGCTAAACATGTCAAAAGAGAAAAGTTTGAAAAAGCACCGATGAAACAATTTTCCACAATATCATATAAGACATCCAATCACAAGCATGAATAGATCTTGATCGTCGGTCCTCCCTCATAAACTATACTGAAAATGCCATGTTTTTCACGAGTGTTGAAAACGTTATAAAAGTCGTCGATGAGAGAAAAACCTAGTTTCATATTTTTGTGATAACATTTGATCACAAACTCCATTTAAGTCATTCCTTATACTGTTGGAAAGGTATCTCTAAGCCCTACAACTTTGTAGTTATACATTTTGTGATTCCATATCATGTGTTTACTATTTTTGAAATAAATCTACGACATGTAAAATTTGTATGGTATTTTCATGATAACTTTTGACTCCGATCCTCGTTTTGAGAATGCCATATATCATTGGAAATTTATCATCAAGATATGGAACTTTTTTTTATAAGTTTTTATTTATTTGGCACGATTTGTTTTAGGTTTACGAAAGAATGGAAATCAGGCTCATGGAAGTGACTTGAATATTTTGTTTAAAGAACAATTAATTGTTTTATCTCATAAGTTTATTACGAAAAACATATTTTATTCCTAATATACATTTGTTATAATTCAGGTACATACAAGGGGAATAATTTAGCATGGTGAGAATAATTTCAATATTACATGCTACAAACTGGTAGATTTCTGTTAGTTGACAAACACAAGCATGAGCATAGAGTTGGAAGCATTGGTGAGCGGGTGCATGAAAATTCCAATTTTAGAAGTGAATGATTAATAAAGAATGAAGAACCACTCAACGAGAGATAACTTTGCCTAAAATAAAATCAAATAAAATCAAATTAAAGATGCATGCATGAGGTTGCTAAAGAAAGAACAAGGACTTTAATTATTTAATCAAGGAAAGACTTATGAGGTTGAGCATGCATGAACTGAAGTCGAAAGTTAATTGAAAAAGTGGCTAAATGCATGAATTTTCACATGGATGATTCATTAATACTTTTGTTTGATGCAAATTACATAAGGATATTGCATGACTTTTAACAAAGTCAATTTTTTTTTTATTCCAAAATTAAATTAGTTTTTATCTTATAAATAAAGAGATTGACTTCTTAGAAAGGGTCTTTGATCTCTGGAACTATTTTCAAGAGATTTTTGATCTCTGGAGGGATTTCAAGTGGATTGTAATCGAAGAATTATTTCAAGGCTGAATTCATAAACTCTTTGGAGTCAAGACATTCTGGTTTGCAAAATCTTTGTGTGTTTATTTGTTGTTGTTGATTATTCTATAATTGATTAAATACTACTCAAATATAGTAATAATTTCAATAATTTTAAGCTATCTTAGTTGGTTGAATGAATTGTTGGATACTTTTGGTAAACTATTATTTTCTTTATTAGTTAATCTTCTTTTTTATGTTATCTGGGATATGGTTGAATTATTTCAGAATATCTTGCAATTAAATGTTATCTCTTTTTGCTATTAATTAATTATTGTTTCCTGGATATTATTATCTGATGAGTAATATATTCTTAGAGGAATTATTTATGGAGGAATCTAAAGTCTTAGATAGTTTTCATTGACTGTTGCCACAGATTATCCTTAACACAAATTTCTCCAAATTCTTTAGTTTCCTCCTTTCCTGTAGTAGATAGACTTAAAACAGAAAACAATAAAAAGAATGAAATTGAGTAAATTTTAAAGCCCGTCGAACGGTTGTCGGACCTTTGACTTGAAGGATTATTCCATACCAAACATGGAAGAGTCTGAATGGGATTCTTCCTTAGGTTTAATCCCTATTGTTTAGCAAAGGGAATTTAGACCCCTCAACAAAATTGGTGCTAGAAGTGTAACACCCTGGGTTTTGAGCCCCATATTAAATAATGTATTTGTTAATTGTTGAGAGGCCAGAGTGCCCAAACAATTAAAAGAGGCCAATGTGCCCGAGAAATGTAATGTTTTGATCATTATTAATAATAAGTACATCATTGGCTGCTAGACGGACAAGGAATAGAGTTGTAGGGGGCTATGATTCCACAAAAGAGGGAGCTTGAGGGGCTGAGTGTTTATTTCATTTTTTAATTACCCATTTTGTTTGATGGGGGAAATCAGTTATGTAAACTTCTTGGGGGAAGGCCATGAGGTTCTTGATACCCACAAATTACATAAACTCGTCCATCACCAGTTGGGGGGGTTCTCACATTCATTTATTCCCTCATTCATTAGTTCTCTCGTTCTCTCTCTCACTCTCGTCCTCGTCATCGTTCTTCTGCTAGTTGCCTCACTCATTCATTTAATTCACGTATGCACTCCATTGCTCATTGTTCACCCCTCTCGTGGAGATTCCACTCCATTCTTTCCATCACTCATTCATCTTTCCTCATGATTGTCTTGTCTTGGGAAAGGAAGACAAAATGCTAAAGAGAAGCCATGGTATTGTTGGTTGTAGAGACTACTGGTGTAATCCAACCATGATTTGAGGCCTGCATATATGAGATTCTTTGGCCTATGTCCAGCTTTTCTCACAGTGGTGAGTCATGAGAGTCCCAACATGGAGATTTTGGACCAGCTACACTAGAGCCCTGGAAGGAGAAGGACAACCTGAGGGACTGTGTGGAAGAGAAGGGAGAGGGTCCATTCTCTTGGGTTGTGCAAGCTGGGTAGAAGAGAGTTGGGTACCTAGATTGTTGTGGGTGTTGGGAAGCCTGTGAGAGCTTGCGTGTTGACTGGTTTGGGAAGCCGAGTAACACTCTAGAACCGTCCTCGTGGATTCAGATCCCTGGCGCGGGGGTGACATTGTTGTTAAGACTTGGAACAACAATGTCTACAGTTGGGTGGAACGTCCTTGGTCTGCAGCGAGTCTATGGTTTCTTTTATCAAAGATAAGTGGTCTTTGTTATAGTATTATTTATCTGTGTATGATTTATTCTATTTTGTATTTATTTATCGTTGAATTCAATATTTAGAGTATGCATGCTTGTTGGTTATTGTTGTGCATGTCGTATGCTTCATTTCTTTTATGTTTAGCATCAATATTGATCAATGCATGTGAACCATTCATGCATCCTTGTTATTTAAAGTTAGGACATGAGTCGAATTAGTCCAGAGAAGGGACTAGAAGTTAGTTTTCCTAGCATATGAGTGGCTCGGTATGCTACAGATTGGTATCAGAGCTACAACATGAGACACCAGGTCGGAATGGGATGGATCTTTTAGACAAGATCTCGTGGTCGAGATCGAGTTAAGACCTCGAAGTCATGAAGCTCAGGAGGAATGGCGTTGTAGAGATCACATAGAATCCAGATCATTGGAGATCCTTATTAAGGGATTGAAGGATCGTGACTGTCCCTTTCGAATTCGGGAATGATCACCACTGTGGGATCAAGTTTAGATTTGGACCATTGGATCTGTTCGGGAGAAGGCAAATCCTTCGCAGCCATTGACTCTGGAGAAGGTACAGGGTATTTAAGCACTGAAGTTCTTCGAACTTCGTTGCTTCGGTAAATGTTAAGTCTATTATGAAAAGGATCCCTAAACCTTCGAAGTCCCAGAGTAAATCTACGTTGTAGATCACAGAAATGAGTACTTGACCGTTGGATTTGTCCAAGGAAAGATCTGGGTCGTTGGATCAGGCACAGATCAGGAGGTGAGGCACACTCGAGAAGATCGGTTCCCAAACATCAGATCTATGTGTGGGCGAATGTGAGCCATAGATCTCACAACAATTTAGAGGTTCGACACTCCAAGAGAAGTGAGTCCTTAAGCTTCCAGGAAGAAAAATCTCATGAAGTCCTGAACTCCAGAGAAAATCATGATCGTTTGTTGTCTGGGATGTGTGTCTATAGATTATCAAATATTCGACATTCAGAAGTTTTAAGTACTTATGCCACTTGGAGAAGTTTTCTCCAAAGTCTTGAAGTCCGGAGTTAATCCAGACCGTTCGCGGTTAGGAGTCCCATGTCCGTAGATCAACGTTCATTCAGAAGTTCGGAGTTCGGAGGAATTGTTGGATGGAGTTGAAAAATCCTTCGAAATTTGAAGCGTTGAAGTGTTGGAGTCTTGAAACTCCGAAGAAGCACAATTCGTAAGTTCATCGATTCGAGAGATTTGTAATGTTATGTGGTGAAGTCCCCCGAAGCCCAAAGTCCCGAAGCTCCGGAGAGCGATAGACTAGGAGTCTGCCAGTTCGACATTCGAGAGTTTTGAGGTGTATGGTAGAAGAAACTTCTGAAGCCCGAAGTAGCCAAAGTCACAGAGCGCTGGAGTGACTTGACATGCTGACGTCGTCGAGGGTGATGTGGACCCACCTCATGCGTGCCATGTGTCATTATGTTTCACGATATTCATAGACCTTTTGTGCCAATTATGACTTGACATGTTTCACCCGTAGAATGGACCACCTGTCATCTTTGTAATTTTGCCACGTATTACCCCTGGTGCGTAACTGTTGATGCGACTTCGGAAGTTCAGAGATTTGGCACTCGAGGATAAGGGAGTATGTTGTTGTAAAAACCTCTGAAGTATGAATCTCCAGATCACTGGAGTAGCGATGCTTCGAAGAGTCACTCCAGAAGTTTGCTATTTCGACATTCGGAGGGAATGTTATGTGGCATAAGCAAAACCTTCGAAGCCCGAAGTTCTCGAGCCCCGAAGCTCCGAAGAAGGGTCTGTTCGGGAGATTCTCCAGTTCAGAATTTGGGAAATATGAAGTGTGTTGAAGGTGAAACCCCCAAAGCCCGAAGACCCGATGCCTCGATGTCCCAAAGCTTTGGATAAGTGCCTCCCACAAAGCACTTGGTCCTATGAGACTTCGGTCGAAGTAAAAGGGGGCTAGTGGCTGAATTGTTGTTTTCAAAGATAGAAAAGCGCTAAGGAAGGGATAATTCCATGGTTTCAAGCTGTGGTCACCTAGGGAAGGGGTTTGAAGGAAGTGCCTGTGCATAATTGACTCTTGTATCGACCTAAGGATAACATGGAAGTGTTATACGATGCAGACTAATATATATATATATATATATATATATATCATGAATTGAAAGGACCTATAACATTGTTTGGCAAATTTTGTTCGTCATATGCTTAACTCTGACAAAATGGTCACTTGCACATTTTATAGAATGAAGGGGTTTAAACATATTAGCTCAGAATGTGTATTCAAGAAATGGAAGAAAGTGAGGGAGCCTCCAACCATGATAAAGAGGCCAAAGGTTAGAATATCATAATTGGTAGTGCAGAGACAAAATCTAGTGGACACAAGGGTTGAGGGGAGCAAGAAACATCGATAGAAACTATGAGAAGCCTAAAAATAGAAGTGCAGAGCTACAAGGAAGACAATGAGAGGTTGATGAGAGAGAAAAGTTAGATAAATGTCTGAGTGTTGCAAAGCTTAAATCAGTTGTAGAGACAAACAAAGAATGGCTCAAAGCAAGAGGAAGAAGACATGTATCATGAAAGAAGAGATGATCATGGAAGAGCCGATTATTCCAGGAGTGCTAGCAGAGCTCATAGACATCACTCACCTCCTTACTCAACAAGAAGGTCTTATGCATCTGAAGATGCCATAAGTAGCTCAGAGGTGTCTCATGTTAGGCACCAAAGAAGAAGGCATGAATTGGACATTTGCAAGGAGAGATGAGGAAGATTAGGCCACCATCCGTTGATGGTGAAAGAGAAAGGGAAGATGATGCTAAAGCATGGTTTCTTGGACTCAAGAGATATTTCCAATTGCATAACTATTCATCAAACCTAGAAGCTAGAATTTCCACCTACCATTTACATGGGAAAGCTTCTATGTGGTGGGATCAACTGAAGCAAGTTGAACATATTAACGAGAATAGGATTACTTGGAAGCAGTTCAAGAAGTATTTCCAAAAGGAGTACCTCTCAGAGAATTTCTATGACAAGAAAATGCAGGAGTTCTTTGAACTCAGGCTAGGAAGCATGACTATGGTAGAATATGAGAATAAGTTCTCAGGGTTGTTAAAGTATGTTGGGTTCATAAATGATGAGAAGGTGAAAATACAGAGGTTTTTGAGTGCTCTGTTAGCCTTTAATAAAGAAAAGATTCAGTATGATGAGCCCAAGACCTTGATTGAGACCACAAGGAAAGATAAGTACCTGTATGAGCAAGGTCGGGGCAGAGAATCCATGCATAAGTCTTGGAAGAATAATAAGAAGGATAAGTCTGATCAGAGGAAGAAGGGATTCGAACCTCCTTTCAATAGAAATGAGCCTAATAAAAATCATCAAGATCAGTACGCCAAGGATGAATCCAAGAAAGAATACTCCTTGGGAAAAAAGGGGAAGACCACCAATCCAATGTTGGGGATGCAAAGAATATCACTTGTACAAGGATTTCCCACACAGAAAGGACAAAGTGAAGACTGTGCACAACATCCAAGAGGATACAACAGTCGAATACATGGGAATAATTTATTCAGCCTTAGATGACCGATAAGCAAAATACCAATCCAACATGATCGAGGTGGAAGGTAAGATCATAAATCAGTCTGTTGCTATTTTAATTGATTCATGAGCAAGTCATTGTTACATTGATCCTAAAATAGAGGATAGATTGCATTTGGAGAAAAGTAAGCTTGGGAAATCAAGTTTGGTTCAGCTAGCCACTAGAACTAAAAGGAGAATCCATGATATGGTCAGAGGTTGTTCCATAAATCTTAATGGTGTGAATACTAATGCTGATCTAAATATCATACCATTGGGGTATTATGATATTATAATTTGAATGGATTGGTTGGGCAAGCATCATGTTGTCCTTGATTGTCATAGCAAGACATTTACATGTCTTGATGGAGTTGGAAAAAAAAGTATTGTGAAAGGAGTTCCAAGACCCATCTCTATAAGAGAGATTTTCACTTTACAACTGAAGAGATGTTTCAGAAAAGGATGTCAATTGTATGCAGCCCATGTGGAGGAGCCAAAAAAGACAAAGGGGCCAAGCCTCCAAGATTTCTCAGTACTACAAGAATTAAAGGATGTATTCCAAGAAATACCAGGGTTGCCACCAAAAACACCTTACCGATTTCTCTATTGATTTAGTGCTAGGAGCTTCCCTAGTGTAAAAAACACCTTACTGAATGAGTACACCAGAGTTAAAAGAATTACAAATGTAGTTGGAGGAATTGTTGAAGAAGGGGTACATACGTCCAAGTGTTTGACCTTGGGGAGTGCCAGTACTCTTTGTCAAAAAGAAAGATGGAACATTGAGGTTGTGTATTGATTTTGGACAACTGAATAAGTCCACTATAAAGAACAAGTATCCTCTACCCATAATTGATTACCTCTTTGATCAACTAAGAGGAGCAAAGATATTTTCAAAGATAGACTTCAGATCAGGATACCATCAGGTAAGAATCAAGGAAGAAGACATCCATAAGACAACCTTTAGAACCAAGTATGGGCATTATGAATTCGTAGTGTTTCCATTTGGACTAACCAATGCACCAATTGCCTTTATGTGCTTAATGAATGGCATATTCATAAATTATTTGGATAAGTTTGTCATAGTATTTATGGATGACATACTTGTCTATTCCAAGTCTAAAGAGGAACACGAACATCACCTCAGACTGGTATTTCAAGCGCTGAGAGAACGTTAGTTGTATGCCAAGCTGATTTGTAACACACCCACGACGGGGCATACTTTTTTTGCTTTTCTTAAAGGACAAAATCTTCGTTCATGGTTTCTAATTTGAAAAGTCGGGAACCAATCCGACCTCCTAGTCAAGGATCTCCGATTCTGAAGCCAAACAACTCTCTGAGACCTTGATGGTCTCGTTCCATAATTAAACACAGAACCTTTCGACTTCTTGGTGTAGGTTTAAGGGCACCCACGACCTTCTCTTTCACTCCCCTGTGAAATCTCAAAGTACCAGGCGTTAGCTCCTTTTTTGGCTAAGCCCCATCTTGACGTGACCTTGGGCGATGACCTTACGGGACCGCGTGATTGCAGACACGGCCAAAGGCGGTTTGAATCAAACTGTTTTTTGGCCCGCAATTCTCCTTGAGCCTCCACGTGTCCTCTTTTCAAATACACGGTTTGAATTGCGGCCTGCCCTCAACTTTTTAATGTTCATGCAACTCCTATCAATGGACGAGATCTCCTTCGTGATTTCGGGTTTCAGGAGTTTCAACTCTCAAAGCCCTGCTCTCTTCCGTACTTCAATCTTCTGAGTTGATGATCTGTGAACACCTGTTATCCTAATCAACGACCTTGCCTTTACTTTGGGTGGTTGACCTTTCAACTGGATCAACGGTCTTGTGGCCCTCTTCTCAATCAATGGTCGAGATCTCCTTCGGGTTTCACATTTCTGAGATCTCAAATCTCAAAGTTCACCCTTTTTCCCAATGGCTTTTATTCGGAGGCTATAATACACTGACGCGTGTCCTCTTGATCTGACAATCAAGGATTACTTCAGGTCTTTACCCGGAATCCACAAATTTGCTCCACGTCTCCCTTAGATCGGACGGCTACGAATTACTTCGGATAATTATTCGGAGTTCTCAGATTTTCTCCACGTCTCCCTTGGATCTAATAGCTCAGATCCACTTCGGGTGATCTGACACTTGATATCCACTTCAGATGATCTGACGACCCAGCTTCACTTCAACTGATCGGATGATTGGGATTCACTTCGGATTTCTGGGACTTCGGACTTCACGAATCTCAAATCTCAACTGAGAAACTCTCAAATGGATTTCCCAAAGCTGCTGATCTGACAACTGAGATTCACTTTGGCAATCCGACGCTTGAGGTTTACTTCGGATGATCTGACGATCGACGTTTACTTTGGATGATCCAACGACCGACGTTTACTTTGGGTCTTCACCTAGAATCCACAGATTCACACCACCTATCCTCTAAGTTTGACGGTTCAGATCTACTTCGGATGATCTGACGGTTGACATTTACTTCGACTATTTGTCCTCCTCCTTGTCCACAATCCTCCGAAGTTGTGGATCTTACACCATCTATCCTCCTTGATGATGGATGGTCCCAATTTACTTCGGGACTTCAGGACTTTGACAAGTCCAATATCCTGCGCACATAGGGGTTAAGTCTCGTGCATTTACTTCTGGATCCAATGGTTACTGGTCCTTCGCGCTCAGATCCAACAGATGGGATCCATTCCTCTATGCACTTCCTTTGTTCACTGGACGCTGATCTAATGGTCCAGGCTCCTCTCCACAACCGATTTGATGGCTAATGTCGCTCCTCCTCTTGAGCTTTCGACTTCCTCTAGCTTAGAGGATTTTATAAGTATTAAAAGGCCTCGGCCTTTGTTCCTCCTACGAGTCCGTCTCTTGGACCTCGTTTGCACTTCTAAAAAGCACTTATCTCTTATGAGCTTCAGGACTTGAAATAAGTCCTACTCTTGTGCCCTCTTAGCATTATCTCTTATGAGCTTTAACTGCTCGGACCTCGAAGGTCTATGTCCGTCGCTTCTATTCCTCAAAGGGATGTCTATGCCCTCCTGGCAACTTTCACTCAAGCGCTCCTTACTGAGCTGCAAAGTCTTCAGTAACTTTGTGAGTATCTCCTAAGTGCTCTGTAACTTCACCTTCGGGGGTTTGGTCACTCCAACACGTGAATCTCCCGAAGCGCGGACTCCAAATCTCATAGATCGGATGGTCAAGAAGGATCCCGACAGATCAGAGATCCATGGTCCAGATTAACTTCAGGACTTCGGGGATTTTTACTTCCCTTACAACGAACTCACAGTTTTCCAAACTTGTGAAGTCCGAAGGACTCAAGGGGTTAATTCCCGCACTCCTTTTCGTATCCAACGGTCACAACGGACATTGGATCTTTTCGAATAGTTTCTCGTTCGTTCGTCATCCGAACAAAGGAGCCTTCCCTTTCGATACTTCAATCTCGCTACTTTTCCTGAGCTTTTTTAGCTCTGAAAGGCTTAAGAGCTTTGTGCTCTTTCTCTAGAACGTAACACTTGGAAGAATCCTTCCGCGCACCCCTTACGTTCATTCCTCAACTCTAGAACTTAAGTGGTTCTCAGTCTCTGTTTGCCTCGCAGAGAGCCTGTGCATACGTTCTCTATATCTCCTGAGCTTTAATAGACTCTGTCCTCTAAGGAGCTCAAAACGATTATGAGGGTCGACATGCGTACATGAAAGTATGCTCAAGGTCGACGAACTCACAATTCGTGGCTCTAGCTTAAGTGCCCACAGGACGCAAGCATTTACGAGTATAAAACATATCCCATCCATATAATTTCCTACTTGCCTAGTTATACAATCAAGCAGACACCAAAACAAGATGCAGTATAAATCATTAAGCAATCATATCTATCCCTGCAACATTCATAGGATATCCAACTTTAATTCATAGTACCACTTAAATACATAAGATATGCGATTACTTATCTATTACAAGTGGTAGCCAACTAACTGACTGTGGGTGTTCGTCCTCCCACCCTACCACAGACTCAGAGGCATTCATTCTTAGCACTTTGGCCACCCCCGTGCCAAGCCATGATATCACCAAGGAATTCTTGCAGTTCTCAAGGACTCTTTCTCTGTTTCAATTTCTACTTGGGTTATGTTCTCTGCAAACTTTCATAGATTTTTTTTCTCTGTTGTGGCCTTGACGAGGGTTATCAGATGCTCACTCAGAATCAAGCTCGTGACCTTGTCTTCATTATCCGTTGGAGAGCTCTGTGCATTCTCATTATCCATTTGTATCTCTTTCTTCCAGGATGGTTCTCGACCCATCATGTTCCTTCTGTCAGAAGGGAACTTCGGTCAACGTGGCCTGTCATACCCAGTAGTACTTCGGGCTGACATTCTGTAGTTTTGGCCATGCTTCCATTCATGGGAGTGGTTGATAATTCAACCACTGGTCCTTTCTTCATTAACTGGTTTCTTTCCTTGGGATCCGAAGGAGGTTTATTATCCTCATCAAGGGAATTTGGGGTTATTTGATATAATGACCCTCCCTTATAGTTTTCACATTCTTTCCTCTAGTGATATCATGGCCAATACTTTCAAGGCTTCACCCCCACAGTCAGTTATTGACAACTCAAACAATAATACATTTACACTGTCCACATGCCTTAACATGGTAAATCCTATTTTATGATTAATTACAAGATGGGGGAAACATAGGTGTTACATGAGTAAGTGTTGTTTTTACCAAGAACAGATCCATTACTTGGGACACATTATTTCAGAACAAGGCATAACAGTGGATCCAAAGAAGATTGAAGCCATTAGAGGATGGGCAACCCCAAGAATGTTTCAGAAGTCTGATCTTTTATGGGGTTAGCTAGTTACTACAGAAGATTCATAGTAGGGTTCTCTAAGATTGCTCATCCCATCACGTATTTGCAAAAGGAGGGAATTAAATTTGAATGGACATCTGAATGTGAAGAGAACTTTAATTTGTTGAAGGAATTACTTACTAGTGCCCCTGTGTTAATTATTGCTGACCCAAAGGAAAGTTTTGTGGTATGCACAAATGCATGCAAGGAAGGACTTGGTGGATTCCTCACTCAAAATGGACATGTCATTGGTTATGAGTCCATAAAGCTTAAAGAACATGAGAGGAATTGTGCCACACATGACTTGGAGCTTGCTGCCATTGCTCACGCATTGAAGATGTGGAGGCATTATCTCATGGGAAAGATATTTGAATTGAGAGCAGACCATAGTGGTCTGAGTATCTTTTTGAACAACCAACTTTGAATGCCAGGAAAACAAGATGGCTAGAATTTTTAAGTGAATACGACTTTGATATCAAACATATCAAAGGAAAATAAAATAAAGTTGTCGATGCAATTAGTAGAAGAGTGCATCTCATGCATGCTACAATTGTTAGTATGCA